>BQNB010033636.1:0-52175 GCA_026074375.1 Tanacetum coccineum | reverse complement strand
TATGATTGTGTCTGTGATTCATGAAGTAATACCCCAGATTAGCTTCCGCTGCTATATGTCCAAAATGGGGGTGTTACAAAATATAGCCATCTATGCCTATATGCAATGCACAAACAATTTCGCAACTTAACGCAAAAGATCTATCGTAATTCCTATTGGGCATAATCCGAAAACTAGTAACAAACAAATATCGTACATGGAACATAAGTAGCTCAACTACAAATAGTAATGATCACTTAATAATATCTATTAACAAAATTAATACACAAGAAAATACACATAATCATTTAGCATAACACATAATAATACTTGTCGTCGTTTTGTGTATTATATACAACAACGTATACTTAGCTTGGTTTTATTTAAAAATAAAATAGTTTCCTCCCCATTTTGAAAATTAATCAAGATCAATATTTTGAAAATATAAATACACTATATTTCAAAGATACACCAATTAAAAATGCCCGACTCGAAGAAAAAGGTAAAATACAAGTTTTACTTCAAAACGAAACGCAAAGTTTTGACCAGTATGTAGTATTTTGCATTTCTAACTTACTTAAGTTTGGAATAACTACATGGAAGTATTTTTAAACGAAAATAGGCTCAATTATCTTTAAAATGATGGGTGGCACGACTTTTATAGACTTACGGTTGATTTTATATGAATTTTCAAAGTTAATGAAAATCTGCCAAATCAGACAGGTGGCCCCCTGATTGATAAGGGGGTCGCCCAAGGAGATAAGGGGGCCACCCATCTAACACTCAGATTCACCATTTTTTGTACAAAAGTATTTAGTGACTTAGAGGAAAGATTAAAAAACTTTCTGACTTGATACCAGAACATATAACAACTTATTTTAAGCATCATTATACTTCAAGCTAAGTATACTAAGTGTATTAACAACAAAACTAATACAATTAGATCAACAAAATACTTTTATATTAAAAATCCCCCTTTCATGGTGAATTGTGTTTAATCACATATCATTTTTCTTTATTAAAACAAGAGTAAATTGCATTTTTGGTCCCTGTGGTATGGCCAAATTACAGGTTTGGGACCCTAACTTTTGAAATTGCAGTGATGGTCCCTATTTTCAAGTTTTTGTTGCAAATTTGGTCCTTGGGCCGGGACCAAACCTGCAATTTAGCCAAACCGCAGGGACCAAAAATGCAACCCAAAAGGACCAAACCTGCAACCCAAACTTGAAAATAGGGACCATCACTGCAATTTCGAAAGTTAGGGTCCCAAATCTGCAATTTGGCCATACCACAGGGACCAAAATTGCAATTTACTCTTGTTTTAATAAAGAAAAATGATATGTGATTAAACACATATCACCCATGAAGGGGGATTAAATATAAAAAGTATTTTGTTGCTTAACTTGTATTAGTTTTGTTGTTAAATACACTTAGTATACTAGCTTGAAGTAAAAATGATGCTTAAAATAAGTGTTCTATGTTCGGTATCAAGTTCAGAAAGTTTTACATCTTTCCGCTAAGTCACTAAATAATTTTGTACAAAAAATGGTGAATCTGAGTGTCAGATGGGCGACCCCCTTATCTCCTTGGGAGGACCCCTTATCAATCAGGGGGCCACCTGTCTGATTTGGCAGATTTTCAAAAACTTTAAAAATTCATATAAAATCAACCGTAAGTCTGTAAAAGTCAAGTCAACCCACATTTTAAAGAAATTGAGCGTTTTATAAATTTAGGATTTTTGTTGTTTGGGTGTGTATTTTTTATTTTTTTGTTGTGTGTTTATAAAAAAAAATATTTTTTAATAATTTATATTTTCGTTTTAAAAATACTTCCATGTAGTTATTCAAAAACTTAAGTAATTAGAAATTTCAAAATACTACTAAGTGGTCCAAAACTTGCGTTATCGTTTTTGAAGTAAAACCTTGAATTTACCTTTTTCTTTCGAGTCGGGCATTTTTAATTGGGGTGTATCTTTTGAAAATATAGGTATTTAATTTTTAATTTTTTTTTTTTTTTACAAAAATACCGATCTTGATTAATTTTCAAAATGGGGAGGAAACTATTTTATTTTTAAATAAAACCAAGCTAAGTATACGTTGTTGTATATAATACACAAAACGACGACAAGTATTATTATGTGTTATGCTAAATGATTATGTGTATTTTCTTGTGTATTAATTTTGTTAATAGATATTATTAAGTGATCATTACTATTTGTAGTTGAGCTACTTATGTTCCATGTACGATATTTGTTTGTTACTAGTTTTCGGATTATGCCCAATAGGAATTACGATAGATCTTTTGCGTTAAGTTGCGAAATTGTTTGTGCATTGCATATAGGCATAGATGGCTATATTTTGTAACACCCCCATTTTGGACATATAGCAGCGGAAGCTAATCTGGGGTATTACTTCATGAATCACAGACACAATCATAGAAAACGACTCAAAAGAGACGTTTTTAAAAGATACGTTATCATTTATTTAAAATTAGAGTTTTACAAAGGCAGGTCCTAAAATCTAGAAACATAAAATGTGAAGATAATAAGTTTTAGCTATCTTCAAGTCCACGCCACTCCATGCCATAAGTTGCTCAATTACCTAGGATAAACATACATAAAAAGGGTCAACACAAAGGTTGATTGAAATTCATAGGTTTGAAATGTAATAGTTGAATGCAAATTTGATATTGGGTTACGTTGTTATACACCCGTTATTTGTAAAACAATTATTATTGCCGTCAGCTCATGAATCACATATTTAAACTCAATAGAACCGAGAGCTTTTACCTGAGATATACTAGGAGTCACTATCAAAAGAGATACTTTAAGCTACTATCCAAAGAGATATTGGGAGATATTACCTAAAGAGATATTACCCAAAGAGATATTGGGAGATATTACCCAAAGAGATACTAGGAGTCACTACCCTAAGAGATACTTCCATGTATTTAGGCAATAATATATCAGGATAGCATACAGTTTAGAAAACACTTGTATTCATAGTTTATAGCAGGTATCACGGGTTTATAAAGCATTCAAAAGATTGAAATGTGAGGTTATGAACTCATTAAGTCTTTGAAAAGTAATCACATTGTTATAAAATAAATGAGTATGTAAAAGAGTTTGTAAACAAGCATGTATCCCCCTCGCGGGTTTATAAAACATGTAAATAAGTAAAGGCGAGGTTATGAACTTCACCTGATAGGTAGTTGTAATAGAAATTATTCCAAAATGTACGCTGACACTTACTTATTCACAATCTTAATAGAGAAGGTTGATATAGGTCCCAAAATGATAGTAAAGACAGCCACGCACGCAACCTAGAAATAGTTCACGTCTTAGGAAAAATTGTATCTAGAACTTTGGTTCTAAGAGTTTAATATTGTTATGAGCTTGATTGGAGATTTTGGAATTATTGTATCACCGTTCGGGCCATCATATTTCAGAAGTCATTTACTATAAATAGAGAGGGCCACTCCTCATTTCCAGATGTTGATATCATGAGCATTTCATGATAGACATACACATTCTCACACTCGATCTATGTGACCGTTACCCTGGCTACAAGATCATCATCTTCTTACGGGGTCCTTACCAATCACATAACTATATAAATTACAATGATGATGATAAATATTAATACGTCTCTTAATCACATGACTAGAAGTATGTTCTGATAAGAGTATACTAGCTAGTGTTTTATACCCAAATTGTAACAAATGGCAATGGGTCTCCATATTCCATTCTACGCCTGATGATATTAAACACCCAATAATCTCCAACTCTTCAAGTATATTTATCTTTCATCAGCATTCAAAAAAGTCAATAGTGACAATGAAAAATACGATACGATAAGCCAAAGCACATTGGATGGCAAATACATGGTACACTGAAGTTAAGGCCCAATTGCAAAGTTAAGAAAAATAAGCACGGTAAAAGTGGACAGATACCTACCTGTTTGTACATTTCTGATTATCGATATCCAGGGCATATGGCAGCTTCTCGCATCAACAATTACTAAGGTCACTCTTTTTTTACGCACGGTTTGAGACTAATTAGTTGTGATGATTGATTGGTGTAATTATCTTATATTTTATCCATACAAGATAGTGAGATACTACTACTTACATTTGTTTTCTGAATATGCATATCTTGTCATACATATATTTGTAATCTTTGCATGTTGTTGTAAACATAAAGTTGGCTGAATGAACACTAAAAACAGAAGAAAATGTTATGAAGAAGTCTTGGGATTTATAAAATTTTGAAATACAGATTGTGTTAGTAACGAGGTCTCAGACCCACAACCAATGTTCTGAGCTAATCCTAAACTATTGGATGATTGGATCAAGCTTTATGCTCAAATGTACCTAGAAGTGAATACCTTACATGCCACAAAACCATCTTTCTTAATTTCCATACACTTGGAACTAGTCTAGTTCATCCTTATGCCACTAAGATGATAAGTTCACTTCTGGTCACTTATCATAAATCCTTGGGGCGAAGGGTTCAAACACAAGTTTTAACATTGTTGTTGTGAAATGTTCACGTGTTTAGCTTATAAATTGAGCAAGATCTTTTAAAACTAGTGTACATGAAGGGTCTCACCTAGTGCAACATTGCATATCAACTTATTGAACAGAGGGGGACCCATAGAGGAATCAAGTCAAACGGGTCGAAACCATGATAGTCAAACAGGCTTTGGAAACCATTGAATTTTGCCTTGCTCATTTAACCAATAAACTAAAAGTGAATTGCACAATCAAAGAGACGAATTTAGAATTAAATCTGTTGACTCACACAACTTTACTTTTGGTTGAAATTTCAGAGACTAATTTTCATTGCCGCACAAGGTTGTGTTGTGATGAACAATCGGTATATGCTTATAAGGTAGTAATATTTTGCAATGGTCGTCTATTTAGCAAAATTGGTTTAAGAAGGTGACCATTGATATACGTTAAGACGGCTTAAGCTAAATACCACTCTCACCTTGTGTGATAGATTATTAAGACCGCATAAGTATACCGTAAACAACCAAGTGACTAGGTAACATGCCAAGAATCACAAAATCCACATATTAGCATTCGAAATCACAAAACGATATTATTGTTTCCTACAAACCAATTACTCAGTAGTAACGAATGAAATGAAAATTTGAAACATACAAGTAGGAGACACTTCAGTCTCGATGAAACCGAGGGGCAGATTGTATGCGCCTAACCTTATCCGGAAGCGTCTCGATAAACGCCTCCGTATCCACTGGAGCATGAGCGAAAACCCCCCACATATTATCAGATAGAACAAAAGCGTCAAGAGCACGGTCACTCGTAGACGCGATAATTTCTCGGTCGAGGTTAAGGAAGTAGCGTTGTTGTAAATGACTGATTCTGTGTCGCAAATCCTGTTCAGTTGGGTATGTATGTTTTGACGTAAAACTTGTATTTTACCTTTTTTTTCGAGTCGGGCATTTTTAATTGGTGTATCTTTGAAATATAGTGTATTTATGTTTTCAAAATATTGATCTTGATTAATTTTCAAAATGGGGAGGAAACTATTTTATTTTTAAATAAAACTAAGCTAAGTATACGTTGTTGTATCTAATACACAAAACGACGACAAGTATTATTATGTGTTATGCTAAATGATTATGTGTATTTTCTTGTGTATTAATTTTGTTAATAGATATTATTAAGTGATCATTACTATTTGTAGTTGAGCTACTTATGTTCCATGTACGCTATTTGTTTGTTACTAGTTTTCGGATTATGCCCAATAGGAATTACGGTAGATCTTTTGCGTTAAGTTGCGAAATTGTTTGTGCATTGCATATAGGCATAAATGGCTATATTTACAAATGTTACATAAACATCTTGTAAATCATTTTTAGTGTTGTAACCTATTTAGGATTGAGAGTTTAATAGTGTGTCAAGTGCTTGTAAAAATAATGTCATAAGATCATACGTTAAAACCCGTAGCCAAAATATTTCTAACACAATAATTCTCTTCTAAAAAATGTCTTTGCTTTGTTTGACCTTGGGTTGGTTAAACAAAAGAAAAGACTGTGTTAATACATTAGTAATTTTGAAAAAGAAAACGCTTGTGCTTGCATTGTTCTAACACACACATAATTATATTTTTTTTAAATATATAGTATTTTACAAAAGATATGTGTTGTATAAAAATGGTTAGAAAATCATTTATATACTCATAAAATGTCAAAAACTATGCATATTATACATAACAACAAATAGTTTTTCGCACAAGCAAAATTTATGACAATCTTGAAGTAAGAAATCCTCACCTTACAACTAGTCTTAGGATTAATGGAACACACTATTAAAATATTTATTTATTTTTCTTTAAATGAGTGTTCGTGAGGGTCAAGAAAGATTTTGAGTATATATCGATTCATTATTCAAATTATGATTGATATCTTTATCGAATCTAATTGACAAGTTTTTAAGTGTGGACGAGAAATCGGATTCTTATTTGTCTAGCTTTAAGATTATATCAAATATAACGAGAGATATTATCTTAAACCTATATACTCAATCACACTCGATTGATATGAAAAAACGACATCCTTTTCCAAGACAATAAGAATGTGCATCGGATCATAACTTACACTTGTGTAAATGATGTCATATTGAGTCTACTTGTCCAATAGTTGTGTTCCAAATATTTGGCAAATATATGCGTAAAATACATAATGAAGTAGGATTGGAGACTTGAATGTTTTGTCCAAATACTCAAGTAATTTACCTTGCAATGCAATTGGTAAAGTCGTCATCTCTGAAGATCCAAACATGAGCAAATGCATAACATATGTAACTTTGCTCCAACAATTTAAAATTCTAACATACATTTAACTACTCTTTAGTTAATCACCATTATTTCTACAAAGAAACATTCACAAGATCCATTGAGGTAAGTAACCTTAATTGAATCTCTTTCTTAAAAGACATGCAAAGGTGCATTCTTTGAATAATCTCAACATAGTACATCACACATCATCACCCTTAAGCATACTCCTAGGTTCTAGATGATTCACTCTTTCTTAAAATTATAACAACTTGCTTTCTCTCTCATTCTCTCTTAGAATCCTACACATATTGATTAGGATTATGTGAACCAAAATTAAAGCATGTTAGTTGGGTCATATTAGACCATGAGTGAAAAGAAAATACAAATTTTATCCTTGCTACACTTCACTAGGCAAATATATGAATTTTATTTTGTCTAACATAACAATGACTACTGGAGAATCTATAGCACTAAAAATTCAATTTGACCTAATGGTTGAATTTCTTCCAAGAGTAAAGTTGGGTTCGTGGTATAACCCGTAAAAATGTTCGTGTTTAGCCTGAATTGAGCACCACTAGTGATAGTCTCATATTCATTCTCTAATTTGATTAAATGGCTCTTTCTAAATATGCGTAATGATAGTCTACATTGATGGACTTTGTATCTCATTAGAAGTGCACACTAAGCAAGTAGAAATTAGGTTTCTCCTTAGTTAATCTAGACAACATGCACCTCATATATGTGTTTTGGAGTTTGCTCCTATGTAATGCAATTATATGCCTTCATGATTATCTTGATGCTCAATGTTTATTTGCTTAGCTATTAAATGCATGTCTATTATAAAGGCATTTGTCTTGTTCAAGCAAATTTAGATAAAATACCTCTTAGTTTATCTAAATGACACATGCTTCTAAATGCTAAATGCTAACATGTTTTACATGATTATTGCATTTAAAATTAACATGTTTTGTATGCGTCATTTTACATGACTTACGTGTTAATTGTGCACCTACACTATGTTAGTTTAATGTATGACAATTAATGTTTAAAGTGTCACATAGTCTTACACATTAATCTAGTTGATTATTGTGTTGATGCATGCTTAGATAAAATTGCATGCTTATATCTATATGTCTTATGCATCTAGGTATATATATTTCTCAAACTAGAATACTTTTCTTCGCGTTCATGTCAAAAATCTAAAAGTCAAAAGAGTCGTAAAATTGTCTTATATTCCCTAGATTCTTCACTCACACATTCCCCTAATCATCATCTCGCCTTCTTCCAAATAATCCACTCTTTTGTCAAGGAAAAGTTAGATACAAATCTAACACTCCTCCAAGTAGGTTTGACAACTTAAATATTTCGTCCGAAATATTCAAGTAATTTTAACTTGCGATCACAAACGTTAAAAGTCATATCCAAAAATTAATATTCAAGTCTTTTAACAACAATGTTAAAATGCTCTTTCAAAAGCTAAAAGCCAACATCCTCACTAAACCTCTCAATCGTGAGCCATTCAACTACTTACGTCTAGGTCTAGGAATGATGGAACAAATTGACTAAATACCTCGTCTTCCATTTAATAGTCACGTCACTATTAAATTCTCGTCCTTAAATCTCTACAATTTAAATATTTCATCCAAAATAATTAAAGTATTTTTAATTAGCAAAAAGTCAATTAAAACGTCACTCCTCTGTCAAAATTTTCCAAAAATCCCATAAACGTCTCGTTCTCATGTTAATAGTCTTGTTGCTATTAAATATATTTTGATAAATCTCAACAACTTAATTATTTCATCCGAAATGTTTAAGTATTTTTAATCCAAGAAATACAAATTAAAGTGTCACTCGTTGTTCATGTCCAATTCGTTTCACAAAACCTTAATCTCGTCTCTATTATTATATAGATGTCAAATACCTTCCGTCCACCTTTTCCACTACCACCCTTAATACAACCTCGTACCTCGTCGTGTGATTGTTTTGTGAACGTTCGCAATGCTCGAGAAGAGCTACATAACTTTGTGGATGAAGTTCGTCGTATGCTAGCCATCATCCATCTTGACACTGTCAAGCTCATCGCTTCCGTCTTCATTTGTCTTCATTTATTCTTTTTATTCCACATTTATATTTCACATATGTGATTCTTTTTCACTAGAAACCAACTTACAGGAACATTCACTTTCTTTTCAAATCAAGTACACCCCGTGCACTAAACCAAAATTAATTCAAGCCTCTAAACCCGTATGTCGATCATATAAAAATCCACAAGATAAAATTCTACCATACACTCAAACCTCATAACTATTCTTCACTATTGTTAGTGATTACTAGTTATAGTACATCCCCAAACCAACAAAGTGAAATGAAAAACCGAGTCATCCTTACTACTACCAATATCGAGTCATCCACCTTGTCATCTACACAAGAAGATTCACCATGTAACCATTCCCTACAATCTAATAGTGACTTACCACCACTACAACCCATGGATGTTGAACCACCTTTCACATTACACAAACCTATTCCATCTTGACGCCTCTCTATGGATCAACGAGCCATCGTCATATCCTGACACTCGTAAGCATTTATGCTTATGTTGTCAAAAGTCAAGTGAATTTTGTAATGAAATGCGTCTCATTCTCAAACACAATCCTTACAACTGGTATACTCATAGTCCATCACTACATAATAAAGCCCTTCACGTCTAAACTAATGACATTATCTCCTCAAAAACATCCTACACCTACCTTATAACCATCCAACAATTTCCACTTACTAGTAAGTGAAGAACACAAAGAAGATATTCAAGCTTCAAGTGTTATCGAGTCATCACATTTTTGTTAACCTTTAGTCAACACCTTCCCTCTCTATTCACGATATATTAATCTAAACCGTCTTTGTTAACCTTTAGTCAACACCTTCCCTCTCCATTCGTGCTCATCCTTCTTCATTTTTCCACAATATAAGATCATTTTCATTCACATCCAAGAGCATATCGTTTTCATCTTCATCTTATGTTATTCAACTCTTTCTAGAGTATTTATTTTGGCATTCCATGCCAAGATATTAGTAACATTCGTCTTGTTTTAAAACGTTACATTTAGAGTATGTTTCCTTAACAAGTCATCCTCGTCATCAACATTTAGTTTGACCTAAAGTCTTATGATAATGTTTATCCTTAAACACCCCAAACATGAAAAGCATACATAATACTTAACAAAGAAACCTTTGTTGAAAACTAGAAGGGAGGTTGAATAGTTTACCGCTTTTTAATTAAAAGTTATGTTTGTTTATAAAAACTTAGATTCGACTTTATGTGATCTCAATATGTGCACAATATGAACAATACAAGTAAGTAAGTAAATATGAAAGACAAGAGATAAGAGTTAGAAAGATCAAACCACAACACAAGGATTTATTATGGTTCGGTAATGAAGCACCTCTTCGCCCTACTCTACTCCTCGAGAACCAAACTCAAGAGTTCTCTTCACTGTGTTAACAAACTCCCTGTAGGCGGAGAAAACCGTACACAACTTTGCTTACACCGATTTCCGACACTAAGCGAAATGTCGAGTTCTAATCCTAGCTAGAACCAATCTATCACAAATCTTGTATGCTAACCACACCACTTTACAACAACTCACAACTTTGCTACACTTCACGACTTCTCTTCGCTTCACAACTTCACTACGCTTCATAACTTCACTCTGCCGAGACACTACCATGATCACACCAATCTAACACTACTTATAAATATCACCCCGATCTAACTATACTTACAATGAGCACCACAATCTAACTATTATACACAAATATAATACACACCCTCATAATATACACAAATGATTTACAAAATATAACACAACTACACAACTATACCAACTATACTATAACACTTCTTAACTTGATGATAAGAAGTATTCTTCTCTTGCACTTGAGGAATTAAGCTTGGATCACTTGGAAACAAAGATTTATGATTAAATGATCAAAGGATTGTAGGAGAGTATAAACTAATTTAGAACAGAAAGAAAGTGCGTGCAAAAGATAAGAAAATCAGTGGGGAATAATCCAGTATTTATAGGCAAACTGGCCTGACAATTTGTCTGGGCGGTCCCCTTAAATAGGGTGTCGGTCCCCTTAATAATTAAGGGGACCACCCTTATAATTAAGGGGGCCGTCCAGCCTCAAACGCTCCCTTTTTTGTCTTTTCTGGGGGAGGTGTTTTCTGGAACATTTCTAGCCGTTTTTAGGTAGAAAATTTGAATTCAAAATATTTATTTGAATAAAACATTTCTTTTAAATCTAAAAATGTTTTGTAAAAGATATAAAAATGTTTGTGACATTTTTATAAAAAATGTGAGGTTGAATAAAAATTCCTTTGATCATGAAATGCATTAAGCATATGTTTATTCATACCTTTAAGTGATTAAATTTTTAAAATGAAAATTTACTACTAATTACTTGTTTACGAATAATTTTTCATTAATCGTTTTTACATTTTGTGATTATCAAAACGTAAAGAGGTCAAAAAATATTAATAACGTTTTTAGGCATTATTTCTATCAACAATCTCCCCCTTTTTGATGATTACAAAATCTAAACTCATTAAATGTAAAATTATTTTTAAACAAGTATTTAGTGAGTTTTATTTTCATTTCTCCCCCTTTTTGTAGAATCAAAAAGGCTTCATCGATGAATATGTGAAAAGTCAACGGGATGAACGCTCCCCCTTGATGTGTACTCCCCCTCGTTCGAGGGCACCAAGGGATCGAGCTATTGATAACTTTGCTACAAAACAAGTTAGAAGAACAAGACAACCATTTCTAACATATAGCAAATAGGAAAAATATTTAAACATGTTGATAATGCTTAACAAGTGTCAAGTTATTTGTGTAAACTAACAATCACAAATATATATCAACTAGGCTTAACTTTTATGGATATGAAAAATTCAACCAACCAAAAAGAAAACAAGTGCATAAAAAATATAAGATTAAGAAGCATTCATTAAACATAAAAATTATGTATAAAACACAATAATGCATACCTCAAATAGAAGTAATATGATTGAAGCATATTAGTACAACATACATTAAATTAAACTACAAAGATCCTATCATTCATAGAATTCCATAGGACTTGCTTGCAAAAGGTTTGGTTGACAATTATTTGAAAGTGGCTAAACAGGGTGTATATTTAGTTTAGTGAAAGTGATGGTGGTGGTGGTGAATTAGGTGGTAGAGGTTGTGAGAGAATGTGTTCTATGTAATAAAACATGTATTGGAGTTTATCTGTCAATCCAAAGATAAGAGTACGGTTGTGAATGCAACACAAACATGAGTCTCCATGTACCTCAAGAAGTTTCCGAGGAATAGGGTGACCAAAGATAGGTGGAGAAGGTGATGGATTATTAAATTAGACATCAAGTGGGATAATTGGTAAAAGGGTGAGAGTGATGTTCATTGATGTATTTTCTTAAGTTAGAGGTGGTGGAGGAACTCTTGGAGGAGGAGATGTTGGTGAGTTCAAGTAACCATTGGTTGATGGTGATGTGGATGATCTTAGTGATTTAGGTGTGTAGTCAATGGAGGATGAGGAAGTACCTTTGGTTGATGGTGTTTTTAAAGGTGCATTAGGAGCACTAGGGGATGAGAGTTGATGTTTGGGTGATGAGGTTTTAGAGTCATCATGAGTTAAATCCACAAACAATTGTTTTGGTGGAATGTTGTTGATTTTGGTCTTTTGGAAGCTTTGGAAATGGAAGCTCTAGTAGATGTCATGGTGGTTTATGGTGGTTGATAGAGAATGAAGAAGATAATGAAGTGGTGATGATCATTTAGAGGGAATTTATTTGATGAGAATGGTTTGGAAATGGAATAAATTTGAATAGGTTTAAGAATTTCTAAAATATGTTCTAGCTTTCTTGGTAAGGATAGTTGTGGCTAGATAAAAGAGAGTCAAAAAGCAAAAAGAAACAGTAAAATCTATGAATCAGATAGCCGGTCCCCTTAATTAATGGCTAGCCCCCTTATCTTTAAGGGGACCGCCCTTAGGAAATAAGGGGGCCACCCATCTGATGTTTTTTAGACGACTAAAAAATTTATTTTTGCAACAATTTTGTGAGAAAGGTTGTGTTTTGGTGGTCAATATGTAGCAAGTCCCTTGTAAATATATATATGTATGAAATCAAGTATATCATGTATGTCTGCAACAAATAAAATAAGAATGCATAATTATAAGAGGATACTAATAATTCATAGAGATTAAAGGTCCTAAGTAAGCTAAACAAGTTCAAGTTCTTCCGACTAAGTCGGGTTGTCATAACATAATTAATTAAACATAAACATAAGTTTACATAACATCCTAAAGCAATTATTCTACCAAGCTAGTCACCATTCAACATCTTCACTTCTTTTTCTTGCCAAAGACTCCTCGTAATGCCCTGCCAAATGACATGAATCCACCTCTAAGTTCCTTATGCATTTGTTGTGTTTGATTAAGCAAGTCGGTTTGACGTTCAAAGAGAAGATCATCATTTTGTTCAGAAGAAGTGGGAACGTCATATTGTTAGTAATCGAGAGGTCCAAGAGAGTTTAGGTAAATGGTAGGAGATGAGGTACTAGCACGAGAAGAACCATCATCCTCATCATCATCTCCTTGGTGAGATGAAGATCCACAGTTATGATGGGCGGAAGTTGATGAGACGGAGTGACGGGCTTTTCCATGATCACTTTGAGGTCGACGGGTTTGTCTTAGAGCAAGTAGACGCATGACTCGATCAACGACATAGTAGATGCCATTGTCAAGATGAGGGTAGTGTTTCATGACATGTAGAAAGAGACATGTCAAGAACATACCATAAGGAAGATGGGCTTTAGGAGTTGCCCGTGCACTTTCAATTCTTTTGACAAAGAAATAGGCAAGATTATATTGTTGCTCGGCTAGGATACAATATAATATATGAGCAAGGCAAGCCGGGAGATGGTCTCGGTGTCCTCCTAATCTGAACACATTCTCATAAATGAGTTCGTTCCATCTTTTCAAGTCTTGTCTATGTTCTTTGGTTAGAGCTTGATTTGGTGAAAAAATAACGTTTTTGTTTTTGATGGTGTGGTTAGGATCAATACGTTGAAATTGAAGAAATTGATGAATTTTTTCAGGAGTAGGAAGGTCGGTATGATATGGTCCTTCGGTTTCTTAGGAGTATGCAAGATAACCAAGATCCATTCGTTTGTGAATACGGCTTGGCCATTGAATGGAATTATGAGGATTTGACCAAATTATTGGAGGGAGAGAGTGATGAATTCGTTTTGAATCATGAAAGAGATAAGAATGAGAAGTTATCTCTTTGAAGGGTGACTTGAATATAAAAGTCCAAAATAAAACGGGGGACAATTGGCTCATTAATTTCGTAGACACAATTGAGACATATGTTAGAAAAATAACGATCGATGTGATCAGATGTGTAGTAAAGTTGATCAACAACTCTACCCTTATGAATGCATCGATTTTTGATAGGTTTGTAGAAGTGTGCGATAGTAGGAGAAATACCAAGAGTTTGGGATACTTTGGGAATGTAAGAACGGGTAAGAGATGTATCACCAACTATTGCTCGAGGCATGTTTATCACCTAAACAAGATAACAACGAAATAAATTATTAAATAAAAAAAATATAGTTTTAAAAAACGAGAAATGTGGGACATGGACTACTTCGACTCTAAAAATAAAATCCTAAGAAGTAGTCCATATGTTCCTTCATTTATTTTTCACTTAATCTAGGGTGTCGAAGAGTATATATTAGTTATATATTTTAACATCTAGAAAATGACCCAAACATTCCCTAATCAATACAAGACTTGACTAAAATTGTCGAAAGATATACGTGAAGTTGTATATTTTGTTGACAAATATTAGTTTATTATTTTTGACTTGACGAGAGTTAAATGGTGTTTGTTTTGACTCAACACTATGTTTTAAACCGTTAAACCAAACGCCCCTTTATTTTATACATTTTATAAAATATATCAATATATATATATATGAATTATACATCTTGATGACTTATACAAGTAAGTTATGCGTTTATACAAGTGACAAGACTATAATGATGGTCATCTTGACTCTAAAAATCTATCATAAGAAACGAACCAAACACCCCTTTATTTTTATAAAACTTTACCCATTGATTCAAAAAATAAGCATTTACGTATGTATGTTTCGATAGTCAATGTATAATCATTTTAACGTGTTTTTGGCATGAATCAACAATGTATAGACTTTTGTTTTGAAATTTCTTAGTTAAATTTTTTTTTTGAAAAAATGTATATATTTTTACAAATTTTCGAACCAAAAAAGAAATTTGTGACTCAATCTTATTGAAAATTTTGAATTCCTATAACTACGGGAATCATTATAGTTATGGATTTCCTAGTTCTAATTATAAAAATACAAAAGATACAAAAATTATGAAAAATACCCAATTTTGATTAAGAGCAAAATTGGATGAAATTGAAAAAGAGAAGTATAGGAAATCTTACAATAGAGGTTGTTAATCTTGTTATTGGTGTTTGCCCCTTGTGAATTTTGATCGAATGGGTGTTTGAAGGTTTGAATTTTGGTGGTTTTGGGTTGTTGTTTTCGTCAAATGGTAGCATGAGGAAAAAGGAGAACTAGAATGGGTGTTTGGATTTGGGTTTTACACAGTAAGGGGTTTGTTTGGAAAAATTAATGGCCGGTCCCCTTAAATATTAGGGGGCCGCCCACTTTAACACGGCCGATCACTTTAATTTTAAGGGGGCCGCCTATCTGAGAATTTTTTTTCTTTTTTTTCTTTTTCGATTTTGACTAGTTTTGCAAATAAACAATTATCAAAATTCGTCAGGAGGTATTAGTAATATTATTTTATATACTCTAGTCGTCGAAGGAATGAAGTTGAAGACGAGAGAAAAATACTTGACACTTTTAATTAACTTTTCGTTAAGTTAATTAAACTTAAATAATTTCCAATGAAATAATTAAGTTGTCAAGATTTCTTGGATCGAGAGATGGTTTAGAGATGATTGACGAAATTAATTGACATTTTAATTAACCTTTCGTTAATTAAAAATACTTTGATTACTTCGGATGAAATAATCAAGTTGTCAAGCCGAGAGAAAATTTAACGAGGATTTAGTGAGATTTTCAATCAACTTCTTGTCAATTGAATACATCAATTACTTCGAATGAAACAATTAATTGCCACGATTTGTAATATTTGAAAAATGATAAATATGTGACGATATAATAATAGAATGGAGTTAAAGCTTGATGAGAAGATTCTGATAGACGTAGTTTATTGTAGACGTGTAGACGAGGCGAAAGTCATAGTCGAAGGGAGTTTGTTTCATCCATAGTGTTTTGATGTCATGCCTTTCCGGCGTAAAATGAAAAACTAATCCTACTTCTATGTTAATAATTTCTCACTAACTCACTTTTCTTCATCTACGTGAGTTTGCTGCTAGTGGACATAGAAGATTTACATTTTATAGAGGTACGTAGAGAATCCTAATTCAACTACGTAAGAGATGAGTTTATAATGAACAAACTCTTTTAATTCTAGAAAACCAAAAAATGGCATTTCTAGTGACTACACTATTTCTACAAGCTTAAATCATATTCTATTAACTATAACTTATTTGATTAGCATATACTATATGTAACAGGAAAATATATAATCATTTAGCATTTAACACATAATCTAAATTTTAAGGAGTTTAGAAAGAAGACATACCTTTGCCTACGATGTGTTTTCTTCAACATCTTCAAGTAAGTAAGCGTTGAAGGAGAAATATTTTGGTAAATCCGTCGTAAGATTTTAAGAATGTATTCACTCGTCGAATTCTAAGAAATGTTCATGAACTACTCCACTAAAATATTGTAACGACTCAACCACTTGGTCCCACATTTCTCATGGGTCTAAAATTGCTAGTCCCGAACATGTTTTGCATATGTCGCATTTGATTCGGATACATATAAGGTAGACATATTCCCCACGGAGGGAAGTTTGGTTGTTGTGAATGATTCCACATTGAATGATTATTATTAGGGTAGTTTTGTCTACCTTGATCTCTCCTAGGTTGTGGTGTTTTAGACTGAGGGTGAGAGTTATTAGTTCTTTTTGGAGGAGGAGTCTTAGATCTTGTTTTAGGCTTAGTAAATCTAACTCGGGGTTTTAAAGAAGGTTTATAAAAATGTTTTACTTCATCGTCGCTTGCAATGGGTATTTTAGTATTGTTTATAAGCATAAATTTTGGTCTTGGGCTTGAATTTAATTCTACTACTTTTTCTTTAGACTCAACCTCTTGTGACTTTATAAAATTTATTTGTTTAGAGTCACTAGTTGATCCGTTGGTAAAATTAAATCCTAAATCGGATTTATCTCTGGATGGTTTTTGAAAACTTATTATTTTCTTAAGCGAGTGACTACTATTATTAAATTGATTTAGCTTAGAAATTTCTTCCTTAAGCTTTTTATTTTCAAACTTGAGGTCTTGACATATTTTGCATTCTTCATTTACCTCTTTACCTTTTTCTAATTTAGATAGTTTATTTTTTAGTTCGAGTATTTCATTTTCTAACCCATTTTTTATTTGTTTTAGTGATTTATTTTTAGCCATGACTTTTAGACCTACTTTGCATAGTCGATTATATTCACTATCTAAGTCTTTTTCATCTAACGATGAATGATCATCACTAAAGAATTTTGTTTTCATGAGCCTTTGTCCATTCTACTTCCATCTACGTCCTTTTTCCATTCTCTTCATCTTCGTCACTACACTCATGAACCTCCAACGAAGGCTCTTTGATTGTAGTATCCTTGATAGTTTGGACACTCTTCGATGAGATGATAGTGTGTATCTCCACATATAAAACATTTTCTTAAGCCTTTGCCGATTTTTATCGTCTTTACATCTTTGGGATGACTTCTTTTATCATGTGGTTGTTTTTAATGATCTTTATCTCGTTTCCCCCTTTAGTGAAAAAATTCTTTAAAGTCTCAGCACGGCCATGGCGTATTCTTCGTCTTCACTATCGGAGGTCGAACTATCTTCATCAGGCATTATATTCCGAGTTTAGTGGCTTTCAAGGCAGGAGGAGACAGACCATAGAGTGATGTTTCTCTTTGCCAGTTGACTCAGGTTATGCGGAATCTTTCGTAATTATTACTTCATAAACTTTCAAGTTTCCAATAAATTCATCTAGTGATAGAGATAGGTACGATTCTTATGTCTTGTCTCTCTACAATAGCCGTAACCTTGATCTCCATTTAGGGATGAAGGGATGTCGCGCGCTAAGAAATTTCCAACATAATTCTGCTAGCGAAAACCTTCATCAAGTGTGCTTTTAGACTAGTTATAAGAACTGTGATTTTAGAATCTAGCAAAAGTGCATTAGTGCTATGCTGCGAGTCTCTTCCGTGACTCGTATTGTTTCGATAGTAGTTGAACAAGAAGGTCTATTTTATTATCTTTGAGCTTTGACTATTACCTTGGTGTGAGATGACTAATAAAGTATCCGAAGATTTATAATTTATGTGGTTTTACAGCGGATAGAAATTCTCTCATATTCATTTACGTTGGTACAGCAAAAAGAATCACATTTTAATTCATTATTATAGCAAGTTTCTAGTAGATCATGCATTTTGTTACCAACAAATGGTACAATTTCATCCTTTTTAGTTTCGGGATTATATTGAATAGGAGGAAAATCACCATAGGTAATAACATGCCAAAGATCTAGATCTTTTGATTTCACATAAGTTTCGAATCTATTTTTCCAATAAATAAATCCATCACTTTCAAATAGTGGTGGTCTTTGCATAGATTGCCCTTCTAAATATTTTTTCGATTTCATAGATCGATTCAAGTTTTAAAATACAGTTTATTTTAAAAATCTTGTTTGACGTGGCTCCTGATACCAATTGTGGAAAACTAGAAGAGGGGTTAAATAGTTTACCGCTTTTTAAATTAATGTTATGTTTATTTATAAAAACTTAGATTCGGAGACTTTACGAGTTGGATCTCAAAGGATTAGTAATCAATTATGACATATACAAGTGTCAGTAGGAGAGGGGATGAGTTCAGAGACATACACAAGTAAATATGATAAAAGACAAGTAGATAATTGTTAGACAGATTCAAACCAGCAACACAAGGAATTTTATCAAAATGTTCAGTTAATGAAGCACCTCTTCGCCCTACTCCACTCCCCGAGCACCAAACTCGAGAGTTCTCTTCACTATGTTAACAAACTCCCTTTAGGCAGAGAAAACCGTATATAACTTTGCTTACACCAATTTCCGACACTAAGCGAAATGTCGAGTTCTAATCCTAGCTAGCACCAATCTATCACAACTCTTGTATGCTAATCACACCACTTTACAACAACTCACAACTTTGCTTCACTTCATGACTTCTCTTCGCTTCACTACTTCACTACATTTCACAACTTCACCATGCCTAGTCACACCAATCTAACACTACTTACAAAGATCACCCCGATCTAACTATAATTACAATGATCACCACAATCTAACTATTATACACAACTACAATACACACCTTCATAATATACACAAATGATTTACAAGATCTAACACAACTTCCCTACAATACCAACTAAACTATAACACTTCTTGACATGATGATAAGGATGTATTCTCTCTGCCACTTGAGGAATTAAGCTTGGATCACTTGGAAACAAAGCATTATGATTAAATGATCAAAGGATTATAGGAGAGTATAAACTGACTTAGAATAGAATGAAAGGAGTGCCAAAAGGCAGAAAATTATGGGAATAGTCTAAGTAATTTATAGGTCAAATTGGTCTGACAAATTTGTCTGTTGGCCGGTCCCCCTTAAATAGGTGCCAGTCCCCTTAATAATTAAGGGGACCGCCCTTTATAATTAAGGGGGCCGCCAGCCCAGACGCTCCCTTTTTTGTCTTTTCTGGGAAATGTGTTTTCTGGAACATTTCTAGCCGTTTTTAGGTAGAAAATTTGAATTCAAAAAATTATTTGTAAAACATTTTCTTTTAAAATCTAAAAATGTTTTGTAAAAGATATAAAAATGTTTGTGACATAAAAAAGTTTAAGGTTAAATAAAAGTTCCTTTGATAATGAAATGCATTAAGCATATGTTTATTCATACCTTTAAGTGATTAAATTTTCAAAATGAAAATTTACTACTAATTACTTGTTTACAAATAATTTTTCATTAATCGTTTTTACATTTTATGATTATCAAAACGTAGAGAGATCGAAAAATATTAATAACGTTTTTAGGCTTTATTTCTATCAATTTATAATATAATATATATATATATAATATATTAATAGTATATATATAAATATATAATATATATAAAATAACTATATTATATATTATCCCTCATAATGAGAAGAAAAGAGGGAAGACGAAAAAGAATTTGGTGGGTAAGTTTTTGTGAGCGAGAAGGGAATGCAATGAAGGCTAAAATGGAACAAAAATATTTTATTTGTTTTCAAAGAGACTGATAGAACCTTTGAGGAAGGAAAGAAGAAAAAAAATTAGGGAAGGGAATATGTAAGAGTTGCAAGAGTAAAGATGTGCTAGATACTCATGATAGGGACATACACAAATTAATCGCAGACGACATATAATAACTATAAGTCACATAATACGTACCCAATAATTTCATTGATAGCACACAAGCACAATGATTACTTGAGGAGAGGAGGGATAAGGGATTGTGTACCTTTTATCATTGTGAATCCGCAACACGTGATCATGGTCAATTTTTTTTAAATAATAATTTTTTTGAGAAGACTCTAATAGTAAAAAAATAGTTTATATAAATTGATCATATTCAGACTAATAAAAAAATCCAAAAAGTTTCCGCAAATATAAGCACAAAAACAATAATTCGGCCCATAACAAGATTAGGTTCAAGTAAAAGTTTTGACTAGATCCGCGGTTCCATTACCCATAACAAGTAAAGTTTTGACCAGATCCGCGGTTTCATTCCTAGATTATGGATTTGTCCCTAGTAATGAAAAATCTAAGGATATTGTGAAAACTAGAAGGGGAGGGGGAGGGAGGGGGGTTGAATAGTTTTTCCCAATTAACTTTTTAATTAAAATATCCGGTTGATTATTTTTAGATCTATTGTTGTAAGGAAATAAATTATTGAGTTAGCATGAGAAATAGTAACAAAGGATATGTGACAAGGATATTTATAGTGGTTCGGCTACAAGATCTCCTACCTTGCCCTACTCCACTCTCCGAGTCACCTACTCAAAAGTTCGAATTCACTAGTCACCAATCTCCTTTAACCGGCGGAGAAGCCTCACAACTTCACTTACACCCTTTAACGGTACAAAGCTAAATACCGGATTCTTCATATGGTAGAATCACACCAACACGTATTTTCCCTTTACATAATATCAAGGTATATCCTTATGTTCCAACACGAAGGAACAAAGTACCTTATACTACTTGCCCTCTACTAGGTGCCAAGTATTTACCCCAACATCTTTTGTATCACAACTATTTTACACAACACCTTTCTAAACGATCCTATCACTATATGATACACAACTTGATTGTATTTGATGAATGATGGTTCAAGATCAGCGAGTAGATCTTTATGAGATGAGAAACTTCTGCCATAAATTGTGCTTGAATAGTTTGTCTTGTATGCAAAGCTTGATAGAACTTCTCCTAATAAGAAATCTATCAAAACACTAAAATGAAGTAAAGCATGATTAAGGATCAGATGATTCTGAATATCTCAAGTAAAACTCTATAAAAAGGATACTTAAACAAGTGAAAATGAGTTGGTATTTAGAGCAGTGAGTTTTACAGTTCACATGTTCTGCCGGTTCTGTTTGTTCAACAGAACCGGCCAGTTATCGAACAGAACCGGCGTACAGTAACTAAATCCGAATTTTAATTTGCAAAATCTTAAGAGATCATGTGTGATCTTATGAGATCATGTTCAAATTTGGTAAGAAAAGTAGGTTTTGCTATAATGTAAATATGTTTGAGAACTTTTATGTAGAGTGTACATTTTTATTCTAAAAATGTATTCATGTAAGTGTTAATATGAAGGATGGTTGAATGAATAAGATAAGCTATTGGTTTAGGACTAATGAATTTCATTTCTACTTTCGACAAGTTTATGTTTTGTCATTAACAAAACAAAGATGGATCGTAGAATATAAATAAACTTTTTCATTGTTTATTTGTATTAACATATATATATATATATTGCAACAACTTATTGTGCAATTAGAATAAACCAATGAACTTGGAGTTCATGAGGTGCCAAACATTATTAATAGAGTATTCATTGTTCGAATTTTAGATAAAAGCATGGTGTTGTTTGTATGAGATGACACTCAATACTAGTCATGGTAGGATTTTATATTTGATGATAACCATGTGGACTAGTTGTGCTCAACTAAGAGCGTATTTGCATTATACATTAAAAAATAAGAATGCTTTACACTTTGGAAGCTGTGAAAGATGATTGTCTCCAACAGATGTTTTACTGATGTCACACACGTTATGGAATATAGTGTGTCGATATCGAGATATTTGTATGTACACGAACAAACAATCAACATAGATTTTCAAGAACTTTACTAATTGAATTTTTAAAATAAGTATTCTTAAAATTCCAAAAAATCAAAAGCTAGTTGGATTTAATAAAATCTACGCCTTGTCAACAAGTACAATCGTCGTATCTTGAGGCATGATTCGTCAACTATAATTATCATGCATTTGATCTATTTATTATTTGGATAAGAGATATTAGACCATTTTTATTTTATAATGAATTAAAGTACCTGGTATGTTTGTTTTTATTTAATAATAATTGTGCCATATATGTGCATGTCTAAATCCGTGAATAATGTTTATTATTACAAATTAGTCCATTGTCGATCAACAATATGAGAATATTGTTGAATTAAGACAAATTTAAATGATTGATAATATTATTGGAATTTTAAAAGATGTGTTCACCAAACTCACATGATATTCATAAGATGCATATTGGACATCTCCAACTAACAAGATTATTACTTTATGGATAGACGTCATTAAGTGAATATTGTAAGTGATTTTATTTACTAATCCTTATACTTAAGATACAAGCAGATTTTGCATATGTGGATAATATTTCTTGTTATAGTTTAAGTTACCCTGAATAAGGTAGCTATTAAGGACTATTTTCAGAAATGATTGTGAAGCATATGACTGACACGTGCATTCAATATAGAATTTGTTCCTTCAATTGTTGAAGAATGATGCCACTGGTCCCCTCGTAGGATTAATCAGGTGTATGTGTGGCCACACCCAAAGCTCATTTAGAAGTGTCTCAATGACTTTTGGTAATCTTGATTAATTACATAAACGAGAAACAAAATCGTTAAATAATGGAATGACTTAGATCCATATCCATTTTTAGCATGATATCTATAACAACCCACAATTTTCATAAATGTAAATATCCATCTATTAAGTTAGATGATGTACAATCTATCAGTTATATATGAACTCACCTTTTTCAGGGAAATTTTTCGCTTTATTACATTACATTACTTACTTTGCCAATATCTCAATATGCAACATTTCTTGCATGACTAAAGTTAACGGGCTCAGGCAACCTATCTATGGCAATCCTATCTTCATATATGTCAAGCAATCATCATAATATATCAAGTCAATATCATAATATCATTTTTACAAAGTACATTATTCCTATAATGTACCATTCGCAACGTTATATCAAAACGGGCTTTAAACCATTATCGGATGCCTCTAAACCCTAATTCCATGAAGGATTAACATCTAAAGTGAATGCACAAGCTACTAAAGCATATGTACAAGCAATATAACATCTCATTTGAAATATAAAATCTCTTCAAGTCAAAGTACAAGTCTCTAAAAGCTCAATGTACAAGTCATTAAGCATGATCTCCAAAATAGCCGTTTTACCTCCGTTTTCATTCTAATTTCTTCACCATCACTTGTGTGCAAGCTACTACACTCATTCTACAATGTATAAACCCTAAATATTCTATTCATAAACTTTCATACATCTTTTTGTACTCAAAACCCTAATTCAAAACCCTAAACCCTAAAACCGAGCTAGTTTCTAAACCATGACTCGTTTCTTTGTTTTTATCCATTGTAAACCTAAACCAATACTTAAATAAGTTATAATAACATAAATTACAATATTCTCAATCACTTTCCATCACCATTTCACCATATTAACAACAATGTACAAGAAACAAAGCTAGAAAACCCTAATTGTGCCTTAATTGTGATTTTGACCCGTTTACTCATTTTCTACCCATTTTAACCAAAAACCACCTATCAAATTTTGATTATAATCCTTAATATAAGTCTTAGGATTAGTAACCTATCATTCCTAATCAAATGTACATGAATTACAAGCTAGAAAACTCAACCCGAACCCTTATGAACCCTAATAGAACCCGAAATACAAACCCTTGCAAAATGACCCATTTAACTATTTTTCTTGCAATCAAGCACCTTGATGATGCACCTACTTGAAGTGCAAGCTGCTTACAAGCACCTCCCATAAATATCTAATCCATTTCTTGGTATAAAAATGAGCCACATCACCTTTTTTCTTCTTTCTTTAGCCACGGTATCACATGGGAAAAACAACTCACCAAAGCTAGTTTCTAGCTTGAACAACACATTTAATAGACCCTCCTCATCACCCTCTAGACCTCCCATACGTCCTAACCAGATCCCATAACTTACCTTGGCCTTTAAGGGTCATTCACCTATAAATAGAACTCTAAACACTTCATTTTTCTTCATCCCCCACTTCCTCCTCTATAACCCTTACATAGAAGCAATACTTTGCTCTAATAGATCCTAAGTGATCTTAATAAGGGCTCAGTACAGAAAGAACAACAGAAACCAAGAAACGAAGCCCGGGAGTCATTATTCTAGGCGTACGAAGCTAAAAGTCCCAATTCCGACCCATTTCTAAGCTATAAGCTCAAGACTAGGTTCTCTAAGCTTATATTATGTATTCATACCTTTATAATGTTCATATGATCATGCTAAAATCATAATATAAAGCTTTGAACTCAAAAACCTATGTGTTATACCTTTTTGATCCAAAATTGTACACCCGAAACCCTAATTTCATGTTTATACTTCATCTATAAGCTAAGCTTGATAAACCTATTTGTTTAGAAATATATCCCAATAAGCTAACTAAACATAAAATAGTGCTTTCATAAGTCATGAAAGAATGTTGAAGCTTAAAATCCGCGCTTTTCATTTAAAACCCTAATATGAGCCCTTTTTACTTCCCCTAGCTTAACGAATCGTTAAAATAAACTTGCGTTGTGTTTAAATCTTCATATTTTAGTTTAATTATAACTTATAAATGTCAATTGAAAATGTTAAAATAAGCTTGCATGGCAAGTTGGAAATGTTTTTGTAAAATTAGCCACGCAGAGGGGTAAATATATCGAACTTTCAAAACTTATACCTAAAAGACTACAAGTGTCATTTTATCAAGTTCTAACTCAAGGGTCTAGTTAAACACTTTTAAGTACAAGCTTACTTGGTATAACTTTAAACTTTAGGACCAAAGTCGTAAAAGTGCAAACCTAAGGGTTATACTGCAATTTTTCAAACTCAAGGGTCTAAAATGTAACATTTTAAAAAAGTATAAAAACACATTCAAAACATTACCAGACATAACTTTAATTAACGCTTGACGTGCTTAACATTTCCAGATATTGAATCAAATGCTTAAAACCGCTTATGTTATAACTATTATATCATTTTAGCATTAAGGTGCTTCAAATCATGTCCCGGATTCATAGCAACCACAATACTAGGGAGCTTCATATTAAAAGATTTTCACTTGGTATTACAATCTGACTGAGTTGTTGGGTTTACGATTTAAAGTGCCCTAGCTCCTCAAACGTTTACTGAATGACTTTTGAATTATGATGGCCCGAACGTGTATATCATATTAATATCAAAACCGACATCACATGTAAAAATCTACATATTCAATCAATTTTTTTTAAAAAAAAAAAAAAAAAAAAAGACTTGACATATATTACCCTAGGTTGCCCGTGACAAGCATGTTACTATTCATTTCATATACATTGCTATTAATTTCCCTATAACTGTTCAGGTGAGTTCATAGCCTCGCATTTCAATATTTCAAATGTTTTATAAACCCGCATGGGGGATACATGCTATAAACATGAATGACAATTTACATATTTAGCCCTTTTTGTTTATTAATTATTTAAACAATATCTTTAATTATCCATAATTACAAAACAAGTCCTTATAGATTCAAATATGACAAATTCATACTTTATACATTAAATACTAACCAAACCTTCCACTTTTCAGAATTTACAATTTCAGTCCCTCTATTTTAATTAATTAATTTCTAATTACTTATTATATGTAATTAACCATTTTAATCCAAAATAATATCAATATGACATTTTATACCCCCCAACTTATTTTATACAGAATATAATAAGTATAATAACATGTTTAAAACAGACCCCATAGTTTCAGAAATTACAAAACAAGTCCTTAAACTTTTAAAATCAATTCGGCTAATAAATAAATCACTAAAACCCTAATTAAATTTTTCCCCAAACATTTCCCAATTTTTATACAATCATTAGCATTAAAAGAACCTGGAAAAATTATTAAAACCCTAACCCTAATTTTATTTCTTTCCTTTTTCCTTTAATTCGCAATAGGCAAACACAATTAAATCCAAATCAATTATTCGAGCCTCTATAAAAATTATCCAACAATTTTTCTGAGTCATATATGATATAAACAACCTTAGAAAAATATAAAATCAATTTTACAAATATTATAAATGCCGATTACATAACTAGCTAAAAATTAGGGTTTCGAACATGTTTTAATTATTTCGACCAAAATAACATGCATGATAATTTTTCTTAAGCATAGAACGAATTAATATGATGAAAAATGAGATACAAAAATACCCTTGATGATCCTTGGTGATTTTTCGAATTATTGACACACGAATTTGTTTTTCGAACCAAATAAATTCCCACGATCGAACCAAGCCTTAAACAATCTTTCCAATATTTTTCCCACCTTCCTTGTCCTCCAAAACACCTTAGAAAAATCGTCCTAGCCCTTGGAAAAATTCTTGTGCCGCCTCTTTTGATTTTAGGGTTTTCGGTGTATTTTGTTTTAGGGATTAAACAAATTAAAAATGCATAAAGGATTATAACAAAGTCTTTGGCCGAATTTTGGGCTTTTAAAAATGGACTAAATCAGATTTTAAACTTGCATAATTTATTTTGTAATTATCTTAATTCTATTTTATTTAATTTGTAAAGTATAAATATATAAATATTAATATTTTCGGCTAATATATATATACATAATTATTAATTATTTTTCTTATATAACATAAGGTATTTTAACCTTACATAAATTTCATAATTGTCATATGTTGTATTTTTATAATTTCTAGGATTAATATGAATTTTATGCATGCTTTTATGTACTTTTCTTGCATTAGGGGTATTTTGGTAATTTTACACTTTTTGAGATTTTTAGGTTTTACAAGAACCCTCTTTTCACTGTATTGAGAAAATGAAAGAAAGATTTGTTAATGATTGGATAATCATGCCAATGTATTTTGATAAAGTGAAAACCAAACTTAAGGAAGCCCGCTACAGAAGAAGCATATGGGACAGAGAGACAAGATTTCTTTTTTTCGCTTTAGGATTTCTAATTTAGAAATAACCCTTGAGGATATCCAAGATCGCCATCAGCTATATATGAAGAATCTTATGGAACACACTTCATGAACTTCAAGACTACTAGATCGAAACCTTATCTTTATCGCTTTTATCTAAGGAAACGTAGTATAAGTAGCAACACCTGTCAGATCTTAGGTTATGTAAGATAAGTTATCTATAAATAAAGTTGAAATTCCATTTTACCTTACCGTTTCAATATCATATATGTCATTTCTTGTTATCTCCGTCTTCATCATCAATTAACTAGGCCACCACCCGGTTATCCCTTCAACGAGTTTATCTATGCAGAGTTAGATAACTCATTATAAATCATACTACGACCACTGGGAGGTGAAATAATCCCGAGGAATCTAATGCTTGTTTGAACGTTCATATCTGAAAATCTTAAAACTTCCTGTTATATCCTATAATGTAATATCAAGGAATATGTATTTCTTGCATCAAAATGGGAATTCACACAATGATATTCAATATCACTAAGTATGAAAATTTTAATTTTTATACAATGACTTGTGATATGACTATCATTATCTGGATTCTTATTACATGTTATCTTATGTTGACAGAATACCTCCCAAAAGGATGTCAACATCTGAAGCACCAGACCTGACTCATGCTACCATCGAGGAACTAGTTGCTCATAGTATTGTCGTAATTCTGAAAGCACAAGCTGCAATGATGGCAAGTACAAACAATCCCAACTCTGAACCAAGAAAAACTTCGGTAGCAAGGAAATGTGATTACGAGAAGTTTACAAGTTACCAACTCTTCTACTTCAATGGTACGGACGGAGCCGTTGGTCTCATTCGCTGGTTTAAACGGACTGAATCAATATTTTCTCGTAGCAAATGTGCTGAGGAGAACAAAGTAAGATTTGCTGTTAGTACCCTTACTAAGGAAGCTTTGTTCTGGTGGAATTCATTTACCCAGTCTATTAGAATAGAAGAAGCCTATAAGATCACCTGGTTTGGATTTAAAAGACTCTTGATAGAGAAGTATTGTCCTCGAACTGAGATCAAGAAAATGGAAGAAGCTATTACTATGACCCAGAAGTTAATAAAGCATGTAAGGAAACACAATTCTGTACAAGAAACCAACAACCATAAACGAAAGTTTGACTATGAAAGAAACACCACCGGCAACAATAACTACCCCAATGACCACAACAACAATAACCACTTCAACAATCACAACCAAAGCAATAATCACCACCAACAGCAGAATAAGAGACAAGAAACCTTCAGAGCTTATACTGCCAACAATGGATATCAAGGAAACTGTCCCTTGTGTACAAGATGCACCCTACATCACATAGGACCTTGCACTGTCAAGTGTCAAATTTTCAACAAGATAGGTCATCAAACCAGGAACTGCAAAAACAAAGGACTCTCGAATTACTAGATTAGATCCTAGTTATAGCTATGTTAGAACCTAACCACAGGGTGTGTGATATAAATAAAAACACTTGTCAAATCTTGACTATGTAAAGTATAAAGGCAAGTTGTTCACGATATAATACAATTCATTTTTATACCTTACTATTTCATAGTACCGTTATCTAGGGTCACCTTCTGACTTTGTAAAACCTACCTTTCAAAATTAATCTTATTTCAGCATCATCACTGGTATGGATTAATTATCCAAATATCATACCAAAATTTTCTGTGACGAGAAAGTCGTTCACATTCCTATCAACAATGAAACTTTAATCATTCGAGGCGATCAAAGTAAAACTTGACTAAATCTCATATCCTGTATAAAAACCGAAAGGTATATATCCCGAGGTTGTCAAGTTTTTGTAATTTAAGTTATGGAGAAGAAAGCAGACGAGAAAAGACTAGAAGACATTCCCGTAGTCAAAGAATTTCCAGATATCTTTCCTGAAGATCTACCTGGTATCCCTCCCGTTCGCCAAGTAGAATTCCAAATCGACTTAATCCTCGGAGCAGCACCTATAACACGAACACCTTGTAGATTAGCTCCTTCAGAAATGTGGAAGTTATCTAATTAACTTTAAGAACTAACCGACCGAGATTTCATTCGACCAAGTACATCGCCTTGGGGAGATCCTGTCTTATTTTCTAAGAAGAAAGATAGATCTTTCAGAATATGTATCAATTATCGAGAGTTGAATAAACTTACTATCAAGAATCATTACCCATTGCCCAGGATTGATGACTTATTCGATCAACTTCAAGATTCAAGCGTTTACTCAAAAATCGACTTAAGATTAGACTATCATAAATTGAGAGTAAGGAATGAAGATATTCCAAGACTACATTCAAAACGAGATACGGACACTATAAAATTCAAGTAATTTGGTTTAATTAACACACCTACCATATTCATGGATCTCATGAATCAGGTATGTAAACCATACTTAGACAAATTCATAATAGTGCTCATCGATGATATTCTTATCTACTCTTATGACAAAGAAGAACATGCAAAACATCTGAGAATAATTACTTAGAAGGGAGGAATTGTATGACAAATTCTCCAAGTGTGATTTTTGGATCGGTATCGTATGATTTAATATCTCATCATCCTTCTCATAGTTTTATTTTCTACCTAAATACCATTTTGATATCATGTTTTATGCTTAAATAGGATGATTTATAATCATCTTATTGAAATGAATTAGGACGCTTTTTCATTTGAATAAGGAATTATAAACCTCCGAACTATGAATTTATAAATTTTTAATTACAAGGATTGGGACGCCTCTGTTTGTAAATGACAAATTATAAATGAATGAGCATAAGTATGGCATTCGTACAAACAAGTTTCTTCAAATTCGTTTGTACAAATAAATTCTTTTTCTTTACTATCAACATTACCTTCATACGATTAAATCTCTAGTCACCATCTGTTCATTTCAAAAATTTATATCCAACATGATTTGCATCTCTCTTAAAATTCATAATCATTTCTTAACATCACTCTGGCATTCAGCTAAATCTCGGAACAAGAAATAATTCAAGAAATCACTGAAAAGATAATGCAAATTCGTCAACACTTGCAAGCTGCAAGAAATCGACAAAGAAGTTACACCAATGTAAGATGAAAGCCTCTAAAATTTCAAGTTGGCAATCAAGAAAGTATCACCCCGCAAGGGTATCTTTCGATTCGTAAAATGAGGAAAGCTTAATCCCTGATATATTAGACCATTCAAAATCCTTGAACGAATTGGCCCAGTGGCATCTAAAAAGTTTAGTAGTATCCATAATACTTTCCATGTTTCAAATCTCAAGAAGTGCTTATCCGACGAATCTCTCGTTATTCCAATGAAAGAACTTCAACTCGACAACAAACTCAACTTTGTAGAAGAACCAGTAGAGATAATGGACCGTGAAATCAAGCACCTAAAGCGAAGTCAATTCCCTATAGTCAAAAGAGCGACTGGAACTCCAAAAAGAGGACCAGATTTTACATGGAAACACGCGAAAGATAATTCGTAGCAAAACCTCATCTGTTTTAATCATCACTTCAAAATCCAATTAAATCTCGGAGAGAAGTATGTAATGGATGGAGACTATAGACACCCTCAATTTTCATAAGTGTAAATATCCATCTATTAAGTAAGATGATGTAACAATCTAACAATTATATAAGAAAATCAACCTTTTTAGGAATTTTTTGCTTTATTACATTACATTACTTTGCCAATATCTCAATATGCAACATTTCTTGCATAACTTAAGTTAACAAGCTCAGGCAACCTACATATGGCAATCCTATCTTCATATATGTCAAGCAAACATCATAATATGTCAAGTCAATATCATAATATCATTCTTACAAAGTACATTACTCATATAAGGTACCATTTGCAACATTATATCAAAACAGGCTTTAAACTGTTATCGTATACCTCTAAACCCTAATTCCATGAAGGGTTAATATCTAAAGTGAATGTACAAGCTACTAAAGCATATATACAAGTAATATAACATTTCAATTGAAATATAAACTCCCTCCAAGTCAAGTATAAGTTTTCAAAGCACAATGTACAAGTCATTAATGCACGATATCCAAAATAGCCGTTTTACCTCCGTTTTACCTTCAATTTCTTCACCACCACTTTTGTACAAGCTAATACACTCAATATACAATGTTTAAACCCTAATTATTCTACTCATAATATTTCATACACATTTTTACTCTTAAAACCCTAATTCAAAACCCTAAACGTACCTAAATGAGCCCTAAATGATCATTCGACCCGTTTTCTCATTTCTAACCATTTTAATCCCAAACAATCAACCAAGAACCATTGTAAACTCATGATATGAGTTTAAAAATCATTATTTATCATTATCTTAACAATGCACAAGAAATTAAAGCCTAGAAAAACCTAACAAATCCAATATAAACCCTAATCCAACACACGGCTTAATTATTTCATTTCGACCCATTTTAACTTAAACCAATGATCAATTCTCATTTATAATCCTTAATACAAGGTCTAGGGTCAGTATTCTATCATCTTAGATCCATTACACACGAATTATAAGAATAAAAAGACAAGAAAACCCTAATTGCACCCATTTAGAACCCGCGACCTCATTTATTCATTTTTGACTCATTTTATCTCAAACCAATTGCTAAATCCTATTGACACTCCTTATTACAAACCTTAAGATTATATTTTAATAATTCCTTGATCAATGCTCACGAAATATAAGCCAAAAACTTAAATTCAAACCCTAAAACCCCAAAACAGACCCGCGGCTAGTTTTTACCCAATTTTACCCATTTAAAACTCTTCCCATGTGTAATCACCTCAAGAATCACCCACATGTATCCTCAAGCAGCTTATGCACCTACTTAAACAATCCCATGGACAAAATTGAAGCCACATCTCCCATTTTATACCTATGGCAGTCGCGGCATCCACATGGTCTCACCACCATGTTCTAGCTAAATTATGTCCTATAAAACACATCACATAGCTCCTCCTAATCACCCTCTAGGTTACCCATGTGTCCTAGATCAGCTTGCTAAGAAATCTTGGCCTTTAAGGGTCCTTTACCTATAAATAGAACCCATAACCCTTCATTCATTCTCATCCCCCACTTCTTCTTTCTAACCTACATTTGAGCAAACATTCTCTGCTCCATATGAATCCAGATCATCTAAGAAGTTCAATTCAAGCATATTTTTGAATTTGAAGCCCGGTGAAACAAGATACAAGGCGTACGAGTGGAAATACTACCCGAAACGACCCATTTCCACCATTTTTGCTCCTTGAAGCTCAAACCCAGGTTTTGAATGTTCTACTTCTGCTACTACACCCTTATAATGTTCATATGATCCTAAATATACTCTTGTTAAAGTTTCATAACTCAATTAGCTCATTTTCCATATTGATCCAAAACCCTACACCGAACCCTAAATTCGCGTTTTTTCTTAAAACTAGATTGTTGATAAATGATTAAATATGTATAATATATCCAGCATGCTTAACTAATGTTAAAATAACCACTTTATTTATTAATGAAGGAATTTGAACTTAAAACCCGCGCGTTTACGTTTTGAAACCCTAATTTGACCCGTTTTGCTTCCTAGCCTAACGAATCGTTATTTTAAACTTGCGTTATGTTAAAACTTCATATTTTAGTTTATTATAACTTATAAATATCTTTTGAAATGTTAAAATAAGCTTGCATGGCAATTTGGACATGTTTTGTAATTATAATCCATGCAAGGGGTATATATCGTAACTTTCTAAAACTTATAACTAAAGGGGGGCTAAATGTTATTTTTAATCAAAGTTTATAACAATATAGGGTATATTATGATCACTTTTCAAAAGTACAGAGGTTTTACTTTATATCTTTTAAACTTGAGGACCAAAGTTTAAAAGTTTGGCCCCCCCCCCCCAAATTCCAAGGGTATATTCTGCCTTTTCCAAACCCCAGGGTCTAAAATGTAACATTTTGAAAAAGTGTAAAATCATATTCAAAACATTACCAGACATAACTTTAATTAACGCTCCTCGTGCTTAACATTTCCAGATATTGAATAAAATGCTTAAAACTGCTTATGTTCTAATCCTTATATCATTCATCATCGATGTGCTTTCAAAAATCATGTCCCGGATCCATATCATACCACAATACTAGGGAGCTTCATATTAAGAAGTTTCATCTTGGTATTACGTTCTGTCTGAGTTGTTGGGTTTACGATTTAAAGTGCCCTAGCTCCACAAACGTTTACTAAATGACTTCTAAACTATGATGGCCCGAACGGTGTTATGATAATTTTTATATCAAAACCAACATCGATATCCAAAAACTTATATATACAATCAAACTAAGACTTGCCATATATTAACCCAGGTTGTCTGTGATTGCCGTGTTGAAGCCGTTACTTTCATTCCCTATACATTAGCTATCAATTTCCCTATAACTGTTCAGGTGAGTTCATAGCCTCGCATTTCAATCTTTTTATAAACCCGCGAGGGGGATACATGCTATAAACATGAATGCAATTATTTCTACATGCTATTTCAATTTACTATTGCCTAAGTAACTGCTTTGCCTTTAAGTCCCCATAATCATGAACCGTTAATTACTCTCCGTAGTAAGCGCGAATGATGTGAATAGATCTATTTGGGCTGGACTCCCCGTTGGTGTACCCAGTTACGTGTAACCAATTGCACATCATTAGAAATCACGCGGGTATTTTGGCAAAGGTGCCCGCAGGGGCAATATTATCATTATAACCTAAGGCATCGGATTCATGAGCTAATGGCAATAATAAATTATGTTTTCAATACTGGGTGTATATCAACGTAACCCAAATATCGCATTTGCATTCAAATTATATTACTTAAACCTATGGATTTTACTCAACCTTTGTGTTGACTTTTTAACATGTTTTATCTCAGGTAACTAATGGCACGGAGTGGCGAGGACATGAAGATGGAAAAACCATTATCATTCAAACTTTATTGTATAGATTTTGGGAACCTCTCGTTTGTAAAAACTCTGAAGAAATAATGAATGATAACTTATTTTTATAAACGACTCTTTTTGATTCGTTTTCTATGATTATGACTGTTGTACCTTTGAAGTAATACCCCAGATTAGCTTCCGCTGCTATCTGTAAAAATGGGGGTGTTACAAGATAACTATTCAGAGATACGAAGAAATTTATATATTAGGAATGAATATCATATGATTATAAACTTTGCGCGCACTCTAAAGGATACACCCCAATATGATGTATTAGCCTAGCCCAATACGGCGTATCTATCCTTTTTCAGAGGCTATAAATAGAAGACTCAAAAACAAGTTTTCGGTGTGCAAAATCATATTCTTCATACCATACACATAAAAGACGATTTTCTAAAGAAAAGAAGAGCAACCAAAGGTCAAGCATCGATCACGATTCCATAGAAGACACCGTGTAATTTCCTTAATCTTGTAATCATTTAATTTTTTTATCGTTCGGTAAAACGTTTAGTTTACCTTGGTTATTTGATCATGCTTGTATAATCACAATGGTTATGGGCCAATACCCTTGGGTATTAGCCATCTTAATGAAGATTTAATGTTTTGTTTGTTTTAAAATCGATTTTCTTAATTTATCGTTGAAAGTTTAATTATGTTTATCACATGATACTTGTTTACGTGTTTAATATGTGACCTATCATTCAACTCTGTCTAGTTACGCCTAACAAGTAAGCTAGATACTGGGATAGCTCTCCATATCATGTTTTATATTACTGGACCAATAGGATCATAAATAACGTTCTATCTTTGTCTTTATATTAAGAGCTTAGTTAGACCGGCAGGTGACCCGTAATGTTTCAACAAGTATGTTCTTGATTAATTGATAAGGCTTCAAAAGCAAGAACAACACATGAAAAGAAAAAGAGAAAAGTATGCAAGAAAATAAATGCACGTATACAAAAACAGACAGGTGATTTGTTCTACATTTTCTTGAATTATCAAAATCCTCATGGATACTATTTAATAATTTATCATGTTTATTCACGAACTTTCTTTCTAAAGAATTACTTGGCGTATGTTAACTTAAGTTGAGCACGGTGTGATTTAGTTACTCTCAAATACTCCTATGATCTTCAAACCGAAATTGATCTACCCCAGAGTCTTCCTTCTAATTTAGGAAAGTTAAGTCTAGGTGATGGGGTTTGTGGTGCAAATCAACATGTTTCAAATGCCAAAAGGTCTTAAGTGATAAAGCTTTGTATGAAAAAGAATGAACGAAAATGATAAAGTTGTCAAAAGTGACAAGAATATGATGCAGAATAATCAAATGATAAGAAAAATAAAAAGGTTGGAGTTGAAAAGTGAGAGGCTTATAAGAAAAAATAAAGGGTTTTTCCTAAACTAGGATAGAAACCGGGTCAACTCATAATCTATCGGATTTCATTCGTTGATTTCTGGTATTGAAGTAGACATCATGGACCCAGTGATGCAAATGCACAACCCCTCCCAGCCACTCAAGTACTTCTCAAAAAGTATTTGTTTCATTCTCACGGAGATTAAACGCATAATCTATCGACTTCTCATTATGAGAATGTTGGTATTGAATAAAGGACATTCTGCTCTAGTCCTTGCTTACTAAAAGTGCACAAGAGTCTAGAGCCAATTTGTTATTCAATGAAATATCTTTAGGACGCAAAAGTAATTTTTTATTAAACATCAATGATACAAAGGTACAATGATATATGTCTTTGTGACATTGCATGTCTATGTGACATTGCCGAAACATTCTAGAGTGATACTGTCAAATAGTATTCATAATGATCAAAAAGAAATCCTACCCGTGCTAACAACATGCCAACAGAACGTAGGTCCACTTCAATGGAAAATGATGGCTTAATCATTTAAATAAGGTGTTAACTAGTAATCATGATCTAGTGGTTACGTGTTTCTAAGGGTACACAACTCTAAGTTCATGAGATCAATGCCTTATTTCGGATTTTATGATCATATTCGCATCCTTATCATCGAGAAATTGATTTGATCATATTTTATAAATATTTCATCCAGAAATGTCAATAGCATGATCTTGTGAAGTAGAAATTCATGTTAGATGGAAAATGGTTATTACTCTGATAATCTCTCCATCCATCGTTCTACAACATACAATCATACAACAAAAACATTTATACCTTAGGACACAAGCAAGCCCGAGCTGAGCGCGATGAATCTTTTAAAGTCAAAAGTTATCTTGAACCTTCACGGGAAGAAGGCAACCAAATTTGATGGTTTTTAAGGGAGCTTATGGGTTTATTTTGGGATAGTTTTTATAAAGGTGAATGTTTGATTCTTAGAGAGAAAAGAAATGAGTTCGATTTCAATTTCATGGACTTCAAAGGATATTCTTCACCCAGAGCTTATTTTGGAAGCTTATATGATCATGATGTTCATAATAGATCATAATCATCATGAGGGGGAGAAGATATAAGCTTGAAACTTAAGAGAAAAATTCAATTATATGAAAAGAGAGAAGATTTAAGCAAGAAATTATGGGACAAATCAAGACAATGGGCAAAACGAAATTAGATAGGTATCATCCAGCAGACAATTACTCTTGTGTCTGTATCTCTAACTAGTAGTTTGATCGAGAAGATATGTTTTATCTTCATAATTGGTGAGGATTAAAAGAAATGAGAGAAAGCAAAAACAGAATGAGAAAATGTATATATTGTAGGTAAGGATTGAAAAAAAGAGAGAAAGCAAAAACAAAATGAGAGATATTTTGTTATTTTCTTTTCTTATTGATATGTTTCAGTTAATCATCAATGTTTAAGAATAAGTTGTAGTGCTTCATCAAGCTTATAGATCAATCAAGATAGCCGGTTCAACATTTGCATGAGATTACTTTAACAATATCATCATCATCTTTAACAACAAGTTATTTAAGAAAAAGTCTACGCACCAAGAGATCACTATTCCAATATTAAAAGAGATGATATTGTGATTGAGAGTGGGTCGCTAAAAGGGTAATGAAGAAATCAAGAATACAAAGACAAGTTTTCAATGTCATCTACAAATCAATGCTCAATCAGTAAATCATCGTGTTGAAGATCTTTCATCAGCAACATTATGCGTGAGTGAAATCTATTTTCAAAGATCACAGTTCAAAGATAAAGATTTCATACAAGCTATTAAAGAATCAAGTTGCAAAAGAAGATCAAGTTAGCTTTTGAGAATGTTGATTTTGAGTTCGAGAGTAGAGTTAATAGCTTCAGAGATAAAGAAATCTATCCTATCATATAAGGGAAGAAAATTATATCGGGAGAGATTTGCTACAAGTTCGTCCTCAACTTTCATAAAGAATTCTTAGCGTTTTCTAGCTTCAAAGAAAAAGAAAATGACAGACTACTTCAGAATAAAGTGTTCAAAGCATAAGGAAGAAGTCGTCATCAAAAACATAATAAGAATAGTTCCTAAGTAGATCATTTAGGGGGAGAATGTTATAAATAAAGAAATAATCTACTTGTAGCACTGTTATAAGGTGCATAGACTAAATATGTTAAGTTAGGAAAGTTTAATAAAGATAGTTAACCAAGGGGTATAAATAGGTATTTATGCCATGGTTATTTGTAACAATTTCATTTAATCAAAAGGCAAGTTAAGAAATTCTCTCTCAAAACACACACACTATTACACCTTTATTTACAGACACTATATCCATCAATCAAGATTCAATATTCAATAGATTTCAAGTCCAAAGTCAAAGTAACTTATTTTGTTTTTTTTCGTATCTATTGCTATTCTTGTTGTTGTCTTTATAACCTAAAATGTCAAAGAAGCCATACAAGACGAAAGTTGGACTATGGCTATGCAAGAAGAATTAAACCAATTCAAAACAAACGATGTTTGGAGTATTGTTCCTCCACATGATAACCAAATCATAATACGTACTAAATGGGTCTTTAAAAATAAATTGGATAAAAATGGTGTCGTGTCTGGAAACAAAGCTAGACTTGTTGCACAAAGATACAACCAATAAGAAGGAATAGATTTCGATAAAACCTATGCTCCCGTAGCAAGATTAGAATCTATAAGAATCCTTCTTGCTTATGCTTGTGCACATGACTTCAAACTTTTTCAAATAGACGTCAAAAGTGATTTCCTAAACGGTTTTATAAATGAAGAAGTCTATGTTGCTCAACCTCCCGGCTTTGTCGACTTTGAAAAACCCAACCATGTCTTTAAACGTAAAAAGGCTCTTTATGGTTGAAGCGGTCGTCGTTAGACTTCAACAAGAAGTTTACAACTCCCTAGGCAGAGCACCTAATCGTTGTAGTAGTAGTAGTATAGGCAAGACTCGGGGGTTGTTATCGTTCACTCAAGGAATAGGTTGGGAAGGCTTGATCACGGTTTAACAGACTTCTAAGGGTTGAAGGAATATTATTTTTGTATTTTTATGTTTTATGGAAAGCAAGTAAATTATATAATTGGAGAGGTTGGTTGGTTTTAGCTATTAAACTAAATGATAATCTATGCTACTGGTGATAACAATAACATAAAAGACTGTGTTTATTTAATCATGTATTACTCCCTAGATTGCTTCTCCTAGTGTTGTTGCCTTGTCACACTTGTGATGATCTATGTAATTATTTCCTAAATCATGAACGAATTACACGAACCCGCCGTCTACTTAGTATTCCGCTAGAGCAACGCACAAGCAAGGTAGTATGAAGACTATTACAAGGCCCCTAGGGGTACACTAAGTGCATGTGAAATATATTAAAAGTGGATCAACCATATTAGGGGGCAAGGTAGTATGAAGACTGTTACCCGATGGTATCCTTTCTACACAATTACGTTTTCCTAGACATATCAACAACGATACAGACAAAAGCTGGTTTTCTAAGGCCTAACGTGCACATCCATCACAAGAAGCAACACCACTAAGATCTACATTCTAGGTTTCATACAATCATAAATAAACACAATAGGAGGTTTAGCCAAGCATGTTATAGACAAAGCAAGAACATAGATGAATCAAACAACACATAGACATATTGAATGATTAAATAAACCTTACTTGATTAAAACATGAGTTGGAGGAAGTACAATAGGGTTTTTAGGCCCTAAATTCGTCCCTAACAGCTGCTAAACGAACTAGGGTTCGTACCCTCTTTTTATTCTAAAGTTACACACTTAAAACCCTAAATTCGGGTTTGTATATATAGGAAAATCACTGTGACGGCGTCGCATTTTAATTATAACACCATCATGAATAGAATATTCTAGATAATGGGCTGGGTCGTATGCTCTGACACCGTCATGGAATCTTGTAACGCCATCTTGGTCTTTGTTGTGACAGTCTCCAGCCACTATAGAGAAATTCATGATCAATGTTGGTGTAGGTCCGTAGTCTTGTCCGTTTCTTCTCCAAATGAGCCCAAGTCACGTGTAATTCTTCCAAATGCCTTCCAAATTAGAAATACCTAAAAAGAAACGATTAAGTACCTATTTTGGGTATAAATGCACGATTTAGAGGGTTAAATGACCTCAAAAAGTGTATAAAATGACACCTCATCAATGGTCTTAAACAAGCACCCAAAGCTTGGTACGATAGACTCAAGGCCTTTCTCCTTGACCATATGTACACCATGGGCTTGGTAGATAACACTCTATTTACCAAGAAAAAAGATTCATATATCATCATCGTCTAAATCTACGTGGACGACATCATCTTCAGGTCAACTTGTCAAGACCTATGTGATGATTTTCAAAAATCATGCACGACGAGTTTGAAATGAGCATGATGGGTGAATTGAATTTTTCCTTGTCCTACAAATCAAACAACTAGAAGATGGAATCTTTTTCAACCAATCTAAATATGTTAAAGAAATGCTCAAAAAAATCGGTCTCGAAGACTCTAAACCTATCAAAACTCTTATGTCATCCGAAACCAAACTCACTCGAGATGAAGACGGTGAACCCACTGACGACACTAAATATCGTGACATGATTGGTAGCCTCCTCTATCTAACAACTAGTCGACCGGACATCATGTTTAGTGTTTGTCTATGCGCCCATTTTCAAGAAGCTCCAAAGACTTTCCACCTTGCAACGGTAAAAAGAATTTTTAGATATATTAAAGAAACTTCTCACCTAGGATTATGGTATCCCAAAGGAACAGGAGTAGAAACCATTGTGTATGTTGAATCCGACCATGCGGGAGACTATGTCAATCGAAAAAGCACTAGTGGTGTTTACACATTCATGGGATGTTGCCTCACATCATGTTTTTTCAAAAAACAAACCGCCTTAGCCATCTCAACCATCGAAGCCGAATATGTCTCTGCCAGAAAAGCTTGCCAACAAGCTCTATGGATGAAACAAGCTCTTGTAGACTATGACATAAACCTAAATGATATACCCGTCATTTGTGACAATAAAGGTGCCATTGACCTAAGTAAAAATCTCATCCTACACTCTCGCACCAAACATATAGAAATCTGATACCATTTCCTTCTTGACAATGTCCAAAAGGGAACTATCTCCATTGAAAAGGTCTCTTCCAAAGACAGCATAGTCGATATCCTAACCAAACCTCTTAAACGTGAATCCTTCTACCTACTTAGACTAGGTCTAGGCCTTATGGAACCTAATGCCTAATGGTAAGATCTCTATTAACCTTCTTTCTTCTCTCTAAGTCTCTATTTCAAAAAAAACTTTCGGGGAATCTTTCCATATACTATATGTATGCATTATATAAACTACTATATGTACTCATTTTTCTTTACCTTTCATCAAATAAAACCTGGACGCATTCTTACAAATCAGCATTGTTTAATACAAATAAAAACATTTTTCTCATTTGCATCTCGCTTATCTCTTGAACGTCTATAAAGAAACACATGGTCAATCTATCATTTCAAACACGTTTAATTGTAGCTACTTCAAAATAAAGTGACCTTAGGTTATCTCAAGTATATCTATCTTTTTATTTTTTAGGTCAAGATAACCGCACCTCCAACATCATTTAAAAAAAAACTTTTTGTAGACGCCGATTCCCTTGGCTTATTAAAGTCGGTTCTGTTTCAATAACAGAACCGGCAGAACTAACAATACTGTTCTGTAGTTTATTTAAATACGAATTTCAAACTCATACCATAACAAATTCCTACCAAAACTAGTCTATCAGCTCTTAGGCTTTAGAAGTTGACCCTAGGCAAATTCAATGATTAGATTTTTTACCAAGATATCAAGTAATGCATTAACTCTAAAATTACCTCTATAAAAGGCTTCATCCAAACACTAGTTATCATATCAAATTCAAAGAAACATTGAAAAATACCTAAAGAAAAGAAACATAACCTTAAGCGCACCGTTAGGATTAGTGTCTTTCCTTGTTGTTTCTCCAACCCTCGACCATTGTCCCCTCCTTATCATGCTCTTTCACCACCCACCAATTATTAATCAGCTCCTCCATCAACTCCAAAATGCTTCACCCCTGCTCTCCTTTATAATATCTCAAGGTATCTCATCAAGCAAAGACCTACTTACTCCAAAGTCAACACCACCACCCTTTACCTCTCCTCCAATGGCTCCAACCCAACCATCTAAACACTCCTCACCACTAGCCATAAACTTAGATCCCACCGAACTTTTGTTTTACTCTCCTCCCACTTCTCCTCAAACTCTTTTTGATATACTAGAAGACCTTCCACCTACAATAATAAACCCCCCCACCACCTAGACCATCATTTAACTCCATTAAGCGCTTGGCCAATGAACCTCTACCTATTTTGGCTATGGAACCTACTCTTCTACCATTTCCACCAAAACTTCCAACTTTTCCCCCAAATCCTCCTTCAAAATTTCCACCACTTCCGCCATTAGGACCAAACAATCCTTTCCCTTTACTAACCCATGAAATGTTTTGTGTACATTGCAAACGTACCCAAGTTGTTGTCAACAATCTCCAGGATGAGATGCGATTCATTCTCAATCACATCCTAGACCGTCTTAACGTTCTTACGCACAATTACTAGACTAGGATATTAGAAATAAGAATAAATCATATTTCGTTAAGAATCTATTGTCTTCTTAATGTTATTAATGTTGTAATTCGGAATTAATCAATGTTTCAATGCTTTTCTTGTTGTGCTCCCATGGAATTGTATGTTGTTGATTATCAATTTTCTCAAAAGAAATTATATACTTGTGCTTAACAAAAAAACGCAGGACAGCCGGTTCCATCGGCTTCCAAAGCCGGTTCCATTCAAGGAACAGAACCGCGGACGCCGGTTCTACAATAGCCTCTTTTAGGTTTCTTGGCTTCTAACTTTTCTTTTGTAGGTACTCCTAAAGCAAGGAGGATCATATCTCTTTATGTGTAACATTTTTTTTGCAGCATACTTGTAATGGTTAACACCCATCAAGGGGGAGCTTTCCGCATTTACACATGTTGGATACCTCTTCAGAACTTTTTTTTCGACAAAAAGGGGGAGAAGGGAAGTAAAACAAACATAAGGGAAAAGGGAAGTAAAATGAATTCTAAAACTTAATCCAAATACGCAAAACAAATTCATTTTAACTAATTTACTTCCATTAGATTTTAGTTTTGTCATCAAGAAAAAGGGGGAGATTGTTAATACAAATAAACTGATAGAAACATTTATTTCATTTTATGATCTTTTCATGTTTTGGTTGATAAAAACTAGGAAAATCTATATGACACTAAACTACTTAAGCTAAGACATAAACATTACTTTTCTATTTTTAGCATTACATTGATTTACAAGTAAATTATGTAAACAATTATATACATCATGGATGACATCATCATTCACAGCATATCTTAGGGTAATCTTACAAGATTACACATGATCTCTTAAGATTTTCCAATCAAAATTCGGATTTGGTTACTGTACGCCGGTTCTGTTGATATATACTGGCTGGTTCTGTTCTGCAGCAGAACCGACAGACCGGTCTACAGTAGAATTTTTGGCTATAAATACCAAGCCATTTCTCATGCTTTACTCACCTCTTTCCAGCTTAAAATTATCTAATCTACTGATCATTCTCTCTATTCTTGCATAGTTTCATTTAGCATTTTGTAGGTAATTTCTTTCAAAGAAGAAATTGCCAAACACCCCTTTGAGACGATCAAGTTCCAAGAATCTTGTTTCGCATCTCCATAGCATCTTCAAGCTCACATTGTAAATCATCATTATAAATCAAGTAAAGTGTTGTTGGGTTGATTCTACCGTGAAGTGTTGTTGGGTTGATTTTACTGTGCGAAAAATCCGATATTTAGCTTTGTACCGTTTAAAGGTGTAAGCAACGTTGTGAGGCTTCTCCGTCGGTTAAAGGAGATTGGTGACTAGTGTTTACAAACTCTCGAGTAGGTGACTCGGGGAGTGAAGTATGGTAAGGAAGGTGTCCTCGTAGCCGAACCACTATAAATACTTATGTCTTGGTTAACTCTTTCTAACTCTTACTTTTACTTGTTTTACTTCTCATTTATCAAACATTAATATTGTACAAACTTCACATAAGAACATAACAGAATTTTGAAAATGTACTTGAAAAAAATTCAACCCCTCCTTCTAGTTTTGAACATCTTGGATTTCTAAAAGTGATTTTAAATGTATTTTATATTCTTCCCTCCAAAACCACAATATTAAACAAACCAAAATCTTTATCTCCCTTGTCAAAAAATAATCACGCGAACACCCGAAACCGAAATGACACCGCCTGCTTCGTTGATCTCCAATAAACCAGAAACCAACGAACCCTTATGTCTTCTACACCTTGTCGTAAACCCATGCAATCGAATAACTCAAGAAACCTTAACTGATGTTACCCTGCTGCAACCTTGTCAATCAAGAACCGAACAACAAGAACCTTTTTGAAGTCGTTAACCGGTAGCCCAAATAGAATATGTATTTTGCTCCTTCCAGACGAACACCAAAAAGAATAACAAATTCAATCAATCGATCCTAGTATACCAGAGCACCCGTGAACCCGAGCTTTTGATACCACTTGTAGTATTTTACAGCCTATAACCTAGAAACTAAAGCGGAATATACACCACGATGTAACCCTAATCGAACATTGATTAGTAAAGAAAGAATGAAGTACAAGATCCCTTCCTCCCTCACCTCCTTTTATAGAAATGAGGGGGAGGTAACCAACTCAACCAATGTCGGCTGTACAATGGGCTGGGCTTAGACACAAGTAAGCCTACGACCCTTTACTTGACTAATAACAAAGAACACTTAACACTATAACCCATGGACTTCGTAACAAGCTAATATAGAGACTAATATTGTAACAAATAGCTTAGCAGTAAGTCATTTGACATTGTCATAGAAATTTTAAAGTCCGAACCTCACTATATACATATCTAAAGGTGACCGGAGTAAAGGACAAATTATAACCCTGCGAACATCTGTGTTAATTAAAGACCCATCTTCCTTAAATGATCCCAAAGGGATAAACCCTATACGCTTACCCATGGTCATTACTTCATCATCTATTCTATAGTTTTATATATGATGACGTATAGTATCATCCGGTCCGTGAGCCCGGACCATACAATAAGAAGTTAACCCAAGCCTAACAATTAGAAGGGCCCAAAGTAACCAAACGAAAGTCGCTCTGCAAGGAGCATAGTCGACAAATGATCGCAAGGAGTACAAGCCCCGTAGCTCCGCAAGGAGCATAGTACGCACACGGTGGCAAAGAGCCCTACATCTCTGCAAGGAATACAATCCACATGCTATTATGCGATACTCAATGACAGACGACGACCCGTAACTAGACCAAAGGAGTAAAAGATAGGGAATAGGGAGTCGAGGAAGAACATCAATGTTCTAAATACGGATAACAGACTATGATAACGATAACCCAAGTAACTACTCTACAAAGGGTAACGGTATCACTGACGTTGACCTTATAGCAACAACCCTATTATCCACTGGATAATAGGATGAATCTTACCCGGTGACCTGCATACCCGATAGTGACACTCGTCTATATAAGAAGTTATATAAACACTTCTAACGGTATGATCTGCGCTACTACTACACATATACCACTTATAGCCCATACTTACTCTCACACCGAAGTCCAATCGCGGGATATCCCTTCCGCGGTAAGGCTAACGGTGTCTCTCTTTCTTAGCATGAAATGTTCAAATATTCACTTAGTGCAATCACTCACCTGATAGCGGGCTTGTAGTCTACATTTTAAGCACGATATCCTAGATTAATCTTATCACACTATTTTTGTACTAACAAGTTGGTGCCATTCGTGGGACTAAACATAATTACGTCCTAAAATTCTCACCCAAAAAAGATGTGAAGATCGGTAGATCAAGCCCAAACACCCGCTAATTCTGCCGTCTAAAATGCAGCAGGAAAAAGGAGCAAACAAGCAGTTGAGGGCGATTCTGAATACTTTCCAAAGGACAAGCTCTGGGAGAATTGCGAGAAGCACTACAACCAAATCTTACCCATCATGACGGAGAAAGTCCACAGCGAAAAGCTCCAGGGTGTGCAGACACGCCTAACCTATGGCGAAAGCTCACATCAAAACTCGCGAACACGCAAAGAAACTCAATTCTCAGATTCAGAGTCGTACGACAAAAAGAGGAGGCCTAAAAAGAGAAAGCCAAGACCGGACGCGATGCCAAAGGACACCCGCCCCTCACAAAACTCGAGTTTGTTCTCTAGGCTAAGACGTGAAGGAGATAAACCAACCTGTCGAAGAAGCCCTATAAGCACCATAGTGTTCACAAGGTTAGGCCATAGAGATGGAAATGTTTTCACATGTTTGGGGAGCAAAGAAAGAATGTACACTCAGGGCTAGGGCCAGAGGTCACACCACGACATAGGCACGTGAATGAAAGGATGAGTGCCAGATTGAACAGGTCAGTAGAAGACCTGAATCATAGAAAGAAAGACGCAAGAAGGGGGTCACTAGAAATCTCGGCCCAAGAAACGTAGGTCAAACGGGGAAGAAGACCTATCCCAACCTTGGCTATGCAAAGAAACCGACCCGTTCACAGCAAGAATCTGATACTTCAAAGTCTTGAAGAAGACCCGCATGCCAACTAATGTCAAAACATATGACGAGACGGGGGATCCGGAGGACCACCTAAAAAATTTTTAGGCAGCCGCCAAAATAGAACGATAGACAATGCCCACCTGGTGCCATATGATTAACTCTACGCTTATCGGCTCAGCCAGAGTCTGGTTCGATAAGCTCCCACCGAAATCCATTGATAACTATGAGATGCTACGGAAAGAGTTCTTGGGAAACTTCTCGCAACAAAAGAAGTACATCAAGGACCCCGTAGAGATTCATCACATCAAGTAAAGAGAGGGAGAGTCCACAGAAGCTTTCATGGAAAGGTTCAAAGCGAAAAGCATGCACGTCAACGGGGCGCCAGAATGCATGAGGATATTTGGATTCATGCACGACATCACTAATCCGGATCTGATCAAAAAGTTGAATGACAACATCCCAAAATGTAACATTTCTCAATTTCAAGTCATTTTACGACTCCTATTATTCGTCACTATTTATTTTAGTCTGATACGCGTTTACTTTTAAATTAACTTTTAAGCTAAATCGCGTAGACTAGAAATAATCATCTAATGTAAACAGTCATCAAATAAATTAAGGTTTACACCAACCAAGTGTTATATAATTATTAAGAAGAAAATTATTAACTTTGCGTATTTTATTTTTATTGGTCACGTAAAAGTGTTATGTTTCGCAATAAAATACATTTTGACACACCCCGGAAATACCAAGACTTACCTAGACTCAAACCAATACCAACTTTTAAAACCTTAACACAAAAATTAATCAATTTTGTGTACACAACCCACTAAATCCGAGTTATGGGATCAAACAACTAGAAATCTTCCTTTTAATCCTTAGGTACATGTACAAACCCTCTTTAATTAATGTTGGTCCTTAATGTTCATAGTTAAGCTATATTATACATTGGATGACAACATTTCTTTCTCCTTTTCTCTTGGATACCACGGCTAACCATCAAATCAACACACAAATCCTTAAGAATCCTCCTAGTATCTCTTTAAGTACTTGTACATCCTAAGGTTAATTAAGATATGTACTATTTGGTCTCTAGTTAGCTAAATACACAATGGTTAATAACCCATTTGGCCTCTTTTCTTGCCTATGCCGCGGCTACATACAATGAACACACATAAACCTTAAGATTTCCAATATCTTAGGTAAATCTTGTACCATGATCCCCTAATTAAATAATGTACTTAGTGGTTTAACAAAAACAATGCGTTGCTAACTAGAAACCACAAAAACACCTAAGTTAGGCCAGTTTTGGTTTAGTTTATGTGACTAGGAAGTGTAACTAGGTCTTTGCCTATAAATACACACTCATATCTCACCATTTTACACTCTTACAAACACATACACTCTCTTTGTTCGGGTCATAAAACCGCAAGCAAACACCTTTCCTTTGTCCCACACGAAGCCATAACACACACAAGGGTTTACACGAGCTAGGATTGGGTATACACTAAGCCTTGGAGTCTCGGTTAATCATTTAGACGTATAATTCATACGTGGGTTGTCTCCTTTCTCGCGCACACTTGAAAACAAAGTCTTAGGACCCTTTGTAAGTCACGTTAAACCCTTATGACTCGTGTTATACTTATATTATGCGTGTTTACCTTGTTAACTAGTTTATATGTCACGTATGCATATATATGATGTACTAGAGTAAGTTCACGCATGTTAAATGAGAAACATGCGAGTTATACACAATACTATTACATATAACGACTTGTGTGCTGAAAATGTGCAAGGAAACACAAAACATATGGAAGTATTAACAAGCAATGACTTTAAACCTTTTGTGTATATGAAAACTTGGTCTTCGACATGAACAACAAACATTATACACAAAATAGTAATAAATCTGTACGTAAACTTTCATTGTGAACGTAACACTAAGGCTTGGGAACGTATACACTACTTAAACAATCATTTGCATGAAAAAAACATGATGTGTTTACAAGTTAAATACACGACCCTTTTGTCATTGCTCATTGAGCTTGATCGAAAACATATAAAGTTCTTAAACTAATTTGTGATACACGAAATACAAAGGATGCCTTAATGGACCACGAACGAGCCCATTGTATCCAAACAGGCTAATAAGCCCAGCTAGGCGGCTCCACAACTTATTAATAAGCACCCCTCGGGGCTTATTAAGAAACCAGGTGCGTTATTGAACTCCGTATAGACCCTAGAATTCCCTAAACATGTGTAAAAAAATACAAAACGGACCCTTAAATTGGCATATTAGCCATTAACCGTTACTACACAAAATAATCGGGCCGAAAAGCCCAATAAGCCCTAATAAACTCATCCGAGCTTATATATAAGTTGCCAACAACTTATGTAGCTTATTGGAGTTAATAAAACCTATTGTCACTTGGTAGATCTTAATTGGGTTTAAAATGCGATCTTTACTAGTTAAGGGACTAAATGTGTAACTTTGTAAACTTGAGGGTCAAAACTGTCATCTCACTATTTTGGAAGTTAAGGGACTATTTTGACATTTCTGAAACTTTAGGGACAATTGGAACTTATAAGGACTTAAAATGTAATTTTGAAAAGTTGAAGGACTAAAAGTGTAACGTTGGAAACTTAAGGGTTTAAAATGTAATTATCCTATTTCCATAAACATAGGGGCTGTTTGGTAAATATAGGAAACCTAAGGGAATTTTATAAAACAAAAATGGTTTTTATAAACACTTAATAACTCGGAGAAATTATAATATGTATCGGATATTATACAAATGAAAGCACGACTTAATAAATATAAATATTTATTAATAACGTTTATACATAAACAGGAACGTGTGTGATCGTATACCTTCCTAAGAGCCATCAAGTGAATACAAATTCAATAAACATTTGCCGCACCACACAATAAACATTTCCCGCACCACTCAGTGTGTTTCATTTGCTATACTTGGATATATTATCATTTTCAGAGGACTATTTACTAAGGTGAGTTCATAGCCCCATGTTTTACAATTATTTAAATGATTTACATCGTTTTTACAAATTGGACGCAAGTGTACATTTATACTATGATTACATGTTTGCCTAAGTAGTGATAACCCACTGAGCCCTTTTATCATGAACTGTCAATTGCTAGATTACGAGCGTGGATGTTATAAATAGATCTATTTGGGATTGACATCTCTGTTTGGGTGAGTAGCGCTCACTGTGCCGGGTTGCCGAACAACAAACGTATACCATGTCAGATTTAGGATGTTGCGGGTTAGAGCATCATTCACGGGCATTTATTGGTAATTTATTGTATTCATACATGTCGAGCTTCAGTGTCATGAGCTTAGGAAAACGTAATTACTTTTTATGATGTTTGCATCTGTTGCTTAATCATACACTTGGAAATCTTGCGGTCCTACTATTGATTTACATAAACCTATGAATTCACCAACTTTAAGTTAACATTTTAAGCATGTTTTCTCAGGTCAATAAGGCACGAGGTGCTCAAATACATTAGGGGTCACTCTTTGGAAGAGTCAGTACTAAAGATTTAGGGCGTATTACATTTTGGGACATTTGTTATAAACCGAAATCTTTACTTACGTTATCAAACAATTTGAAGCCACGAGCTTATGTAATGAATAAGTATTTTGTAAAATCCAATGTATCTTTTTAAACGACACGTTTAGTGGTCGTTCTCATATCTTGCGCTATTGATCTATTAAGTAACGCCCTCGGATATTCAACATTCCGCTGCGACCCAGATTTGGGAGTGTTACAAATTGGTATCAGAGCCAAGGTTGTAGAGAACCAGGTCAAAAGTTTTGTTTGGACTATAACCATTTTCAAACACTATTTTCACAAATGGGATTTGCACAGGATATATATACATTACTTGTTTGCATCTAGGATATATGCTTACATAATTGGCATACGTATATAAATTATATTACGTATAGTACTATAAGAGTCTTATAGATATAACATAGAGACCACCCTTATAAGTAAAACTTATAGACATAACAAACATATCTCTCTTATAATTAATACTTATATAAGTTATTTTTGCTTCTTGCAGTAGTCATGTCTTCTGCATCATCTACGGTTACCTACACTTCCGTCTATACCGATTCTGAGCCAGGTAAAGTCTTCTGGGGAGCCAATGAGGAGATATTTGATGGAGGCATTCCGCGAGTCATCGTATTAGGATACGATGGAATCCCGATGCAGCCGGTATCCCCACCATTACCGGATTACATACCAGGCCCAAAGGATCTACAGACCCTACCAGTACCATAGGACGAGGATGAGCGTGAGCCTATGTTCATACAGGCACATGATCCTGACTACGTGCCAGAGCCTATATACCCTAAGTATATACCGTTAGAGGATGAGCATGAGCTTCCGGCTGAGGAGCAGCCATTACCTCCTATTGATTCTAAACTGCTGAGTCACCCGGTTATATTACTGAGTCGGATCCCGAGGAGGATCCAGAGGAGTATGAGGATGATGAGTCAGAGGATGTTCCAGCTGACTATCCCATGGATTAGGGAGATGATGGAGATGATAATGACGGCGATTCATTTGGGGATGACGTCGATGATGAGGATGTGGATGAGGACGAGGAGGATGAGGAGGAGCACGTAGCTCCGGCCGACTCCGCTGCTGTTATACCTACTGTTAAGCTTGTTTCCTCACTTGAGGGAACAAAGCCTGTTATACCACCACCCTCTACTGACATTTCTACCACTGGTGCTAGGATCACTGTCCGGCTTCAGGCTTCCATATCCCTTCCACCAGAGGCAAAGGTTGAGAGACTTCTAGCCATGACTACTCCATCACCACCCTCTGCAGGAGAGCGCCTTGCTAGGTGCACGACCCCACCTGCACATTCATCATCACCACCTGTGCCATCTACAAATTACTTACCATCATCATGGTGTCCAACCCAAATCCAAAACACTCAGGATAGCATCCACTCAGGCCCTTATTGATGCAGTTACTGCCGCATTACCATTACCTCTACTACCACCACTACCACCATCTCTATACATACCATCACCTGTTGACCGTAGGGATGATCTTCCTAAGTCCGAGCTGCCACCTCGCAAGAGGTTGTGTTTGTCTACTCTAGGTTCCAGATATGATATCGGGGAGAGTTCTACTGCCAGACCTACCAGAGGTAGAGGGGTAGATTATGGGTTTGTCAGCACCTGAGTGCTAAGCGCGAGACGATAGGGGATTAGTGAGGTTGGGTATGGTATTAGGGATACTTAGGTAGATCTGGCAGAGGCAGTTCCTGAGGTAGCACCTATGACCGTGTGAGAGGTCAATACTAGGGTTACAGAGCTTGTTGAGCTCCATGAGCATGATACACAGGACTTGTGAGCTTTACTAGAGGATGCTCAGGATAGTAGGTCTTGTATATCATAGCGAGTCGATATGGACTCGCAGTAGGTCGACTTACTTATGGGGGAT
>BQNB010033635.1:0-50785 GCA_026074375.1 Tanacetum coccineum | reverse complement strand
TTTCTCGGGCATGCTGGATTCTATCGAAGATTTATCAAAGACTTTTCCAAAATCTCTCGACCCATGACCCATCTCTTAGGGAAAAACACTCCTTTCATTTTTTCAGAAGATTGCATTCTAGCCTTTCAAATTGGGACCAACCTTTTGAAGCTCCAATTCTCATTGCTCCAAATTGGGACCAACCTTTTGAAATCATGTGCGATGCAAGTGATTATGCAATAGGTGCGGTTCTAGGGCAAAGGATTGAGAAGCATTTCCGACCAATTCATTACGCTAGCAAGACAATGACTGAAGCAGAATCGAATTATACAACAACCGAGAAGGAGATGCTTGCAGTTGTTTATGCTTTCGCTTTGAAATACCTTTTCAACAAGAAAGACGCCAAAGCAAGATTGCTTCGCTGGGTCTTACTTCTTCAAGAATTTGATTTTAAGGTTATCGATACTAAGGGAGCTGAAAACTATGCAGCTGATCACCTCTCTCGTCTTGAAAATCCTTACGAAAATGTTTTTGATCCAAAAGAGATTACCGAGACTTTTCCTTTAGAGACTTTAAGTGTGTTAACTTCCAAAGACCAAAGTACCCCGTGGTTCGCCGACTTTGCTAACTACCACGCGGGGAAATTCATTAAAAAAGGAATGTCGACTCAAGAGAAAAATAAGTTCTTTAAAGATGTAAAACATTATTTTTGGGATGACCCTTTTCTTTTCAAGACTTGTGCGGATCAAATAATCCGAAGGTGTGTAGATGGCAAAGAAGCTCTCGAAATTCTCGAAGCTTGTCACAGTGGACCCACCGGGGGACACTACGGTGCCAACTTTACCGCCAAGAAGGTTTTTGATGCTGGTTTCTTTTGGCCTACCATTTATAAGGATGCCTACGAATTTGTCAAAACTTGTGATGCTTGTCAAAGACAAGGCAAAATCTCTCAACGTGATGAGATGCCTCAAAATGCAATCCAAGTTTGTGAGATTTTCGATTTATGGGGAATTGATTTTATGGGACCTTTTCCGTCATCTAGGGGTAACAAATATATTCTAGTAGCCGTCGATTATCTTTCCAAGTGGGTTGAAGCGAAAGCGCTCCCCACCAACGATGCTAGGGTAGTTGTTAAGTTCTTAAAATCCCTTTTCTCCCTACGGTTGCCGAGGAGAGCATCATAAGCGGATCTAGTTCGGGCCCATTTTTGTACGACAAATTTGATCGAGTTATGTCTAAATAAATATTTTTGGGGGGGGTTATATATATTCATACCTATCCCCATCCCTCCCTCCTATTCACTATCGTCTTTGATCCTTAACCTCAAAACGGACATTAGAATTGTGGTAAGTTGATGTCACGAATCTGAGGTCTCCAATAAGATTTGGAATGAGAACGGTAGGAGAAAAACAAGTTATGTCTAAATATGGTGTCACCCATCGTCTTTCGACTCCTTACCATCCTCAAACGAGTGGTCAAGTTGAAGTCACGAATCGAGGTCTCAAAAGAATTTTAGAGAGGACGGTCGGAGAAAACCGTGCCTCATGGTCAGACAAACTAGATGATGCATTATGGGCTTTTAGAACCGCTTACAAGACTCCTATTGGATGCACTCCGTACAAGTTAGTCTATGGAAAAGCATGTCACTTACCAGTTGAGCTAGAACACAAAGCGTATTGGGCTCTTAAGCATGCCAACTTCGATTTAAAGACCGCGGGCGATCATCGAAAGCTTCAACTCAATGAACTTAGCGAGCTTCGTGATCAAGCTTACGAGAATTCATTAATCTACAAGGAGAAGACAAAGAAGCTACACGATTCCAAGATAAAGAACCGAATCTTCAATGTTGGTGATCAAGTCCTTCTTTTCAACTCCCGATTAAAGATTTTCTCCGGAAAGCTCAAGTCCCGATGGTCCGGACCTTTCACAATCACCGAAGTTTATCCTTATGGCACTGCCAAGTTGTCTCATGCTGATGGTTCTAATTTCAAAGTCAACTGCCACCGTCTTAAGCACTACTATGGAGGGGATACACCACCATTGGTTATCCCGGACCTCCAGACTTTCCCTAAGGACAACTAAATTCAGGGATCGAGTCGAGCTTGCGACTCGGTGACCAAAAACAAGCTCTTTCCGATTTCTCGATGTTTGTTGCTTGTTTGTTGTGATTTTTGCAGGATTCTCCCAACAATTTCTTTGAAGCCTCTCGTGTCCGGTTGATTTATCCCGTTCTACTCGAGCTTCTCATCCTTTGTGTGAAATTAGTTTGGGGAGATCCATATCCTTTCATCATTATCGATTAACGTTTATCTTTGCATACCTAATAAACGGCTTAGATTTACGTAGAAACCCGACTTTAAACATTGAGGACAATGTTTCATTTTAGTTTGGGGAAGGGAATCTATCGATTTGATGTTGCTTGCTTATTGTTTTGTTCTCACGTACCCGTTTTTCCCACAAAAATAGCAAAAATTTTAAATTTTTAGTGTTTTAAAAAAAAAAAAAAAAGTGTTAAGACAAAAATGTAGGTTTTCCGCTGGTAAGAATAAAAAGTAATTTTTGACCCGATCGTACGTGTAGAGTTCTAGCTTTCTCCCTTAACAATTAATGATGATAGTTTGTGCTAGTCTCATGTAGACTTTAAACATGCTAGACTTGAAATCATTAGTAAAAGAAAACTTGTGCTAATCTCAAGTAGATTTTAAATATGCCAAGTTGGATTTTATAAGGCTAAGTATTTGCAAATTTCTTTTGTGAAGAACAAGAAATGATAGTGTTATTTATAAGTCATGACATTAAACGTAGAATAGTTGGATTTCTTTCAAGCTCATATGTGTTAATTGTGGCTTTTTCTCCCATTAGTTTGTTTCACCTCTATATATAAATGTTTAATAAATAGAGTTGTATGGTTTTTTGGTTAATAATTAGCTAATAGAAGTTTTCTTTAGTTCCTTTGTGATTAGGATGAGTACACATCAGGAATACTTAATTTGGCTTAAAAATACAAAAATATAATAAATAAGTATCTCTGCCAGATTACTTCATCGTGTCGGAGGCGTGGCCGATGTTGGAGTTTTCATATAAGGTAGAGTCCGGTGTCATAATAAGTAGAATAACCTCTTGTCGACTCGCTATCGATGTGGCTTCGAGATAAAAGGCACCGGTTTTACTTATATAATCCGAAGTCGAAATATGTTTGCTACATCGTGTCGGAGGCGTGGCCGATGTTGTAGCCTACTAAAGGACTGAGGTTTAATAATGTTGCTTATTTTTGTCTTGTTTTGTGCCTTAAAGAGCCTAAGGGTATATGGTGCAAATAAGATTGGTTCATTCTTGTCTTAAAGAGCCTTAGGGTATATGACATGAATGGTGCCTTGCTTAAGTAGCCTAATAAAAGCCAAATTTTGGTTGCCTCGATGTGGACTTTATTCTTGATTGCATTTGATCTTTTGAAAAGGGCTAGGAGCTAATTATTGCGTTCTTTACCATTACGCTTTATTTTTGGAATTAATAAAATATCGAAACAAAAGTCTTAAAGAGCCTTCGGGTATATGACTTAAGTAAAATCCTGAGATACAAAAGTAGGATTTGCGGGAGGAAAAGTAAGTACACAATTAGTATTTATGAGTAGTGTTAGTGTCATGACTTGTAATTAACAATGATCTTGTTTTTAAGCTTGGCATGGGAAAAGTAAAAAAATCGGGGATGACGAAGTTATCTTTTAAACACTTAATTGTGCTTTTTGTTCTATGATCCTAAAAGTTACCAATGAGGTAATGAAAACAATACATTATGTCAACACAAATAAAAATTGGTAGTTAGGAAGTTAAATAACAAGAAAAATCATAAAAAGAAAAATCTTAGAAAATGGAAGTCGGCTGTGTTTTATAACTTGTGATCGCTTAAAACAAAAGACTTTGCTACTTTTCAAAGGTTTAGTTTGTGAAATTTTAGAGTTATTTGGTTATAAGACATGTGGATATTGCGATGAGGACACACAATAGTATTAGTTTGGGACTTTGATAAGTGTAAAATACACATACCCGCGTTTGTTCCTAAAAGACCCACTTAAACCCAAAACCGACCAAAAAGCGAAAAATTATGCTTTGGTATTTGTGTTTTTGTTGTGTGCATAATGGATAAGACCAAAAATATCAAGAAAACATTCAAAAACGAGCTAGCCCGGACACGAGAAATAGCAGAAGGAGTACAAAGCCTAAGCTAAATCCAAAAATATCCAAAGCCTTAGCCAATTTTCATCTACAAGGGCCATTCTTGCAATTTCCGAAAGTTATTTATAACTTGAAAGAGAGAAAAGAAAGACAAGGACCAAATGTGTAAACCGCTCAAACTACAACAGTTTTAACTGTCGACAAAGGAGCGGGAAACACATTTACTATTCATCATCTTCTTCATTTTACCCCTATGGTAAAACAAGGGGCAAATCAAAATTAGAGGGTGCGTTGGTCAATTCAAGGAAGCTCAAGCACAAATACAAGGACAAATTAGTCTAATCAAGAGGATTCATTAACCTTCTCTCAAGAAGAGCCACGTAATCAAAGAAAGAAGCACAAGTTTATGTGGGTTTTTGTGCTAATTTACTCACAAAACTAACACAAACGTCACATCAATGGAATGACACGCTGGCAATCCTCAGGTGTCCACATCTTAATCCAACGGCTACGATTGAAGCTCAAATGATTAAAGCAATGAATGGCAGAGATTGAAAGTTTGGAGAGCAAGGCAGAGGTCCTAGAAGCTTCAGCTGGACACTATAAAAAGACCTCACTTCTCACACACACACCATCTAGGTTTTAGTAGTAAATTTTAGTTTTTAGTTATTTTTAGCTTAAATTCGTAATTTTACTTAAATGTTTTTGTAATTTCCTTTTCAAGTATTGTAATCAGTTTTTTTTAATTAATGAAATTCAGTTTTTAGTATTCTAAATCTCGTTTTCTAAGCTCTCATTTCAAGTCATAAGCTCTCTTATATAGCTAAATCGTTTCAATAAGCTCATATTAAGCTCTTTCAGTCTATAAGCTGAAATAGAGCTGTTTGAATTCAGTAATAACCTTATCTAAACCTTAAATCAGTTTAATCTCATATGGATCTATTTGGATCTAAGCTTTTGGAAGGGGATCTTAACCTTTGAAGAGATCCCAAGGACTTTTACTCTAGCTTTTACAAGCTAGTGATCTTGTATCAGCCCTTAATGGTACCTTGTTTAGCTAAAGGTTTTTAAGTAAGTTTCTCTGTTTTCATATTCATTTAAATTGCTTTTTATAGTAAATGATTAATGCTTATTTGCTTATCTCATTTGCTTGTTAGAGTTTTAAATATCTCTTTATTAGCACTATTTAGTTCATAAGTTGCCTTTCATCTGTTTTTTAGCTTATTATTTAGATACTTTAGTTACTAATTTCTGTCATAAAAACTCATAAAAGCCAAAATTTAGTCTAAATATTGAAATCTAAGATCTTACTTATTCAGCTTGAATAATCATGATTAATAAGTTTGTTTTAAAAGCTAGTTTTTTTTTCTGGAAATAGTTTTTGTGCATCAAATTTCTCTTAAAAAGCTTTTCTAAACAAAAATCCTGTCAAATGGTAAAAGGGTGTTTGTTAGTAGCAGTCTCAAATGCACTAGCCAGTACTTAAAACCTAATTAGATACCTGCAACTCATTAAACACTACCATGTACTAACTAAAAAATTTAGTACTGTTCGCATTAATTTCAGTAGAATAAAGTTTAAACTTAGCTTATTAAGAATTTAGTTTTGTCTTCATTTTAAGCTTATTTCATTGCTTAATTTGTTTTCAGAAATCAATTTGCTCTAGCAGTACTTTCTCTTGAAAAGTACTGCTGAACTTTTACACTAGCAGTACTAACCTCAGTTAGTACCGCTGAGTTCTCAACTTGATTTAAAACATAAATTTAGGATTAGTTTACAAAATTTAGTAGGATTTAATTTTTCCATATAGCTTAATACATTTTAAGTCTGAATTTGCAACTTCTAGCTTATTTCCTTAGTTCAATTTTTAGCTTCAAAGTCATAAAAACTTGAAAAATTTCCAAAAACAGTACTAGAAAATCTTTAGGATTTTAAATTGTTTAAAATAGCTTAGAAGTCTAGATTTTATAGCTTATTAGATGAGATAATAATAGTTTAAGTTGTCTTTTTTAAGTTTTCAAAGTACTAGTTCACAGCTATTTAAATGTCTCTAGTTATTTGAAGTTTGTGTTTCTTTGCTTATTTCCTGAGTTTGCTTATTTCATAATCAATTTCAGTAGCTCAAAAGTAGTTTAAGCTTTAATTTCTTTGCATATTTAGATTAAGCATATCATAAGCTTTCTAGATCACTTTTCCTTTTTAGATTTAAGCTTAATTTGAGTATTTTATGGCTGTTTAAGTGAAAATAAGCTCAAAACCTCACTTTCTGTAATCAGCTTAAAGATAAGCTCTTTTCTGACTTATTTGTGTGAGTTTCAAGCCCAAGTGGCATTTATTAATCCTTGTTCACCTTAGCTTCCCTTTACAACTTTGCTACTTGAGTTATTTCATTTTAAGCACTTTTCAAATTTCACCTTAATTCGGTCTTAGTTGTTGTCGGGATAGATTCATAGGGTAAAAGTGAAACTTTCGATTTTAATTATTTTTTAATTAGTTTTAAATTAAGATTTAAATAAAAAGTAAAAAATTAGGGCTTTAAGTTCTAGAAACAAAATCATATATCCCTTGCTTATTCAAATCAATCCGAACTAAAAACGTGGTTTCAATTGCACAAAAAAGAATCCACCCCAGGGGCAGGGGTGACACTAGTCATTGGGTGGATATAGGGGGGATTGGGGAGTAACGGGGGGGACCGGCACGGCCGTGTGGGCTGGGCAGCTATGGGGGGGGGTGTGGTGGATCAATTAGATTTCTCTTGTGTGGGCAGTGGGGTTTATCGCAGTTTAGCATACTTTAAGTCTATATCATCATGGGATTAATTTATTCATTCAAATTTATATCTTCTTAGTATGGAATGCAGGACACAATTCACATAGAATGGAAACGCTTCCACTTGCGCGCGAAGATATCCCCTGCTGCATGACATATCTCTTCCTCTACAACTCAACAAAGGTATAATTATTATATAGGCTATGAACGATATCTGCAATCTAGACCCACTCCATACACGAGATTTATTTTATATGCAAGTAGATATAAAGGTCAGTTATTCGACCCAATGATCGAGTGGCATACTTGAAAGCCAGGGAAGATGTGTTTTTTAAAATTATTTAATATGTTTATAAATTGGAGGGAATTTACAAAGCATTGGGATAGTTTATTTTGATATTTGTCAGTATTGATTATATCTTTAAATATAAAGTTTAGATAAGTAAATAAATATGTAGGACAATATGGACCTATTATAAGGACACAATGTAGATGACTTCAATTTATATATCATGGTTTTATTTATAAATTAGAAACTTGTGGTAATTTTATAAAGTTTAAAAGTGTATAAAATAATAATTAACCTTTTAATTCTACTGTTCATTCAAACTAATTAATACTTTATTTATATTTTAAAAAAATAAAAACATCTCATAAGATCGTAAAGCATATAAGAAAAGTTGAAAATCGATAATAACGAAGGAGTTATGATTTTTAACAAGAATTATCGTATAAAGAGTGTTTGTATAAAAACTATATGATTTCGAATCTGAGATATTTCTTTTATATTTTTTTGTAAAATTAGATATTGTAAGGATTCTAAAAAGGTAAGAAACTTGAAAAACCAATGGATGATGAACTAGTTATGACTTTTTCATGTGTATGTAATAAAATAAACAAAAGTGACTTTATAAAAGTAATTTTATAAAAACTAATTTTTTTTCAAGAAACATACAGTGGACATGAACTATGTTAGATGATATAAAATTTAATCATGAAGCCGTGGACATAAGAATCACTAGAAACCGAATAAAAACGAATAAGATAAAAATAAATATACGATTTCAACAATTAAAATTTATAAAAAGTCTTTTTATAAATCTACACTTACTGTTACTGTTCATAACAGCAAATATGAATATAATAAATGTAATATTTGTTTAGATTTTTCAAATACGAATCCATACATGTAAAGTACGATGAAAACGGGATTAAAACGAAGAAGATACGACGCTTTTATTAAAAGTGACATTATGAACGTTTTTAACCTTATAAATATTATTTTCTCAAATAATCAAATTATTTATATAATGAAATTATGTAAATAATACATCAGGTATTTTTGGTAAATAACGAATTCTTGGACAAGTATACCATTTTTACGAACACGAATACATGAATACTTATTTTACAAGTACAAATTAAAGTGTTTAATTTTATAAATTAAACAAACACTTTTAGGTGGTGATGTAACTATATAGAATTATATGTGCTATTAGTTACTCAAGTACTTAGTACTCATACGACTTATATTTAATAGGTTCATTCGTATCATATCCATGACGTTTTCATTCACTTGATTTATTTCATTCACTTCCTTTACCGAGGTGAGTTCATAGCCGAATGTTTCACTATATCAATGATTTACAACTTTTGGGGTAAGAAACATGCATTGTTTTACGATTGGATGCAAGTGTACCTTTTTACATGATTACGTGTTTGCCTAAGTAGCGATAACCCTCTAAGCCCATTATCATGAACTGTCAATTACTTTGTGTGAGCGCGAATGTTATAAATAGATCTATTTGGGATTGACATCCCTGTTCGGGTGAGTAAGCGGCTTACTGTGTCTGGTTACCGTGACAACGACTATATCAGTCGGATTTAGGATGTTGCGGGTTAGAACATCATCACGAGCAATGTTGGTAATTTATGTTGCATTTCATACATGTCGAGCTTTAGTGTCATGAGCTTAGGGAAACGTAATTACATTTTGTGATGTTTGCATCTGTTGCATTATCACGGGGAAAATCTTGCGGTCCTACATTACATTTTACATAAACCTATGAATTCACCAACTTTATGTTGACGTTTTAAAGCATGTTTTGCTCAGGTCCAAAGGAGGCACGAGGTGCAAAGATACATTGGGGATACTCGTTTGGGATTTATGCATAAAAGATTTGGAGTCCATTACATCTTGGGATAAATTGTTTTATGATCAACAATCTTGTTATTTCATTGTTGAACAATTAAGCGGTTTGATGCTTTTATAAACACATTCAATAAATCCATGTATCGTATTTTTCAAACGACTCTTTTAGAGGTCGTTCTCATATCTTGTGTTATTGATCTATGAAGTAACGCTCCCGATACACATTATTCCGCTGCGACCCAATTTTTGGAGGTGTTACACTCTTGTTCCTTATTGAGCTCTTTCGTCTTGATTCAGCTTTCTCTTGCTCAAGAAAGCAACTGCAATTAGCCATACAGTTTTTTGTTGTATAACAGTAAAGATTAGAAATATCTTTAGACATTTTATTTCTTAATGGACGATTGAGATATATCACCATGCACTATTGCACTTGTGTTATTGTGTGTTTTCAGCCGGCCACATCGTTTTTGCACAATACTTCTACAAAGGAAATTGTTCATTCCATTTCTTACCCATACCCAGACAACTAACTTAACAACTGTCAATAGGTCCTAACCCACAAAACTCACATGTTTTACATATTAGAATCCTTCACTACTTTTTTAGTATATGTTAATTTTCATTAATTTTACAATAGGATACCAATCAGAATTATTGTATGAGTGCCAGAGCTTCCAAAGTCTACACTACCCGAGCTTCCAAAGTCCACACTACCCGAGCTTCCTAAGACTATAATTCCTGAGATTTCGAAACCCATACTACCCGCAATGAACACTTGGATAAATTCAGAATATACACCAATAATCAATTCCTTCTAAATTTCCTTTTTTACAGTGTGTACCATACTGAGTTTGGAAAACAGATTACGGGTTTGCAGAACTACGCCTTAAAAACACATGCGAGCATCTTAAAACTGTTTTTCTCTCTAATGCAGGTAATCACCGTTTCCATATTTGGAAAAACTTGTTTATCATCTGCTTTTTGTCAAGACAGCAATATTTAAATGATTTTCTCAAAAGGGAAATCCCACACACCCACACATATTTTAAAGATCATTTAATCTTTCAAAAGTTCTTTTCTATGCAAAGTTTTAAAGCATCGACCTTTTTTATTAGTTCGCTAATGTTCCCCATCCTTTCAAGTTCTCACCATTTATCATCGACTGCATAAAGTTGGATACCAAAGTTGTTGGTGTTTGGATAGCTATTTTTTTCTGCTACATAATATGGCTTATTTTAAGAAAAAAACAATGTACTTCATTGTACGGAGTATGAACTGTACTTCATAGTACACTTGTCAACAAAACCATACTTTATGTGTTTAAATGACCTCTTTACTTATGTGTGTTTCAAATGCAAGATTGAAGGTTTAGTGTTTGTATACCTGTATTTGACTTCCAGATCTTTGTGATCCATAGATAGAATTCAACGACCGTGATTCATGGCTAGGATTCAAGGGTTGTGACCTCAAGATGGTTGATTAGCTGTTCGAATGAGCTCTTTGTGAGTGAATAATTTGCTACGATTTGATAATATGAGAATTTTTAGTTCGACTATCATTTCTGAGTTTAAACGTACATCTAAAATGTAAAGAGAAATGCAGAAATGTTATATCAATCCAATAATATTCATGTATAGATACTAACCTAAAATGAGTATCAATCGCAGCTGTAATAATGCAAAACCCCTGTAAAATACTCTGTATTTACACGGAAAACCTATAATATAAAAAAAAATATGTAAGCACCGAAACCTTCATATTTTGCCTAAAAGGGAACAAACTCAAGTGGCAACAAGAAAAGTATATAAAAGATTATTTGCTTTAAAAAAAACTTGGGGTTTCCTTTCAACCTGTTCAATGTATTTGACCCATTCCCTATAAGCTGACTCTTGTTAGTTACCCTAAACCAAAACATAACCCGAATCCAACTCATTCATAAGTAGATAAGCAAAGATGGGAAGTTAAGCTCTAGTAACCTGTGAGAAGATGACATTGAAAAGAGACCGCTAAATAGAAACCTCATACAATACAAATTACCATCCTTGCCGCAAGGATCCATATGCATTCATCATTTTCAATTGACTTTGAATAATCATTTTAGTTGGAATAATTTGAGACATACTCTAATATTCAACTTCTAAACTGGAATTATAATCTTACCAATTGAATGATCACTGTCATTTTGAGAATAAACTGAATCCAAACACCAATTTCACCATAGTGGAAGAACCAAATACAATCAGTAAGTTGCTGCAATCAAGGCTCATAGTTGTTTACAATACAATGCTCAATCAAAATCCCTCCCGCGCACTGACACTCATTACAAAACATACGCATCCTTTTGTCCCATTCTAACTATCTGGCCATTGTGTTGAAGGTGACAACCCATACTAAAGAACATAGTCTTTTGAGTATCGCTGCCTGCAAATCCTGCAACACAATATTCACTTTATTCAGACGAAATACAGAATGTCATCAAAGTTGTTTACAATACAATGGAAAATTTATTGAGATATGAGTGATGGCCTAAAATTGGACTTAAGATATCCTTGTCATGTAAAGGCTTTAACCATCTACCCAAACCAAAGATTGCATGCTTGGTTTTTCTTAGAAAAACAAATAATGATTGGATACCTCATATGAAGCTCTTTGTTGTGCTGGATGATAAGCAACTAACTCGTCACCACCTGTTTGTTTTTCACCACAGTTGCCACCTTGCTAACAACCCCAATACTTATATCAATGCATTCACCACAAAATTAAACACAAATCCCTAAATATATTTTTTATAAACATAATGAAAATCAAGAATTTCTTCTAAAATATAACCACATACCTGTAACACCAACACCACCAAAGAGCTCAAAGCAACAACATAATTTAACAAACCCTAAAAATATTTTTCAAGAACAAAGACCTCAAGACCATAACATCTAAACCATACCAATCACATTTGTTGCATAAAAAATAAACTTTATAAAAAATAACATTTTCACAACACCCAAATAAAAACCCATAACTAAAACACAACAAAGATTAAGAGTTTGGCTAACCTGATGAACTTGGGATTAGTAGCAGCAACAATGCTTGCATAACCGGACCTGCCAAAATAAAAAAACCCAATTTAATACTCAAAATGAATTAAAAAACCCTAAATCAGATTCACCACATCTGATTTTATGTGTGTGTGTGTGTGTTTTTTTTATATGAGAGGTGGGATAAAGATGATGTATGATCATCTGGCTTCTTAGCATACTTTTGGTATTCAGAGTAATTGAGTAATTCTTGAAAGCTTTTCATCATCCATATGAAATTAGTTTTTGTGAGGCGAGGCTATTGAGTATCAGGGCAAATAGAGAGGCGTAGGTATTTACGGGCTTTAATGTGATTAAGTCATAAAACTGCAAATTCAATTCTATGTACTCAATCTTTATATAGATAAAGATTAAGAATTAACGCTCTCGGCTCTAGTGATCCACACCCTACTTACCAACGAAGCTACATCTTGACCGGGTACACAACCCGTTAAAGTGTTGTTTTAGGTATAGTCGGTATAAAATAAATAGTAAAACTTGATACATAAAATACCTTCTCACAACGCCACATCAAGTTTTTGGCGCCGCTGTCGGGGAGTGAAGTTGTTTAATTCTTGTTTTTATTAGTGTTTTAGTTTAGTTTAGCTTAGATTAATTTGCATATTTGTGTGTTTGTTTGTGTGTTTAATTTTATGGATTGTATACTTTTACATATTGTGTTTTTATGTGTTTTCTGCATTATTACAGTCTTCTGTAATATTCTGAGTCAAATACTGAATACGGCGTATTCAATTTATTGGATTACGGCGTATAAATTTTTTCTAAATCAATACAGCTATTTGACACATCATCAATACGGCGATTCAGTTTACAGAAATACAGCGTATTAGGCTATTTGACTGTTTTCTTTCCTAGCTATTTTATTACAGATTAAAATGGACGACCCCAATATTACTATGGAAGAATATATCAGGCTTGAGGAAGAAAAAGCTCGTAGGCATGGTAAGGTGTATAACTAAAAGACTACTATATATGGTAAGATAATGTATGATGAAGACGTTCACGACCTCAGATCTATTGAAACTGAATTCCCAACTATAGTCTTAAATGACGCGTTAACATCTGAAGTAGCACTCCTCATGTGAACCCACGGTAAGTCCTCTTAACGACAATGAAATTGACTTTAGAATATCGTTTGACGAATCCGACGATGAAGATTACTGGTAATTTTTGACAAAAATTCATTGTCTATAAAATAATTTCTAAAACGATTCCGAAAATGATAATGATATATAGTCCCAATATGCCTTTGTTTCCATCACCCAACCTACGGTCCATTTATTTTAATGATATAACTACTTTAAAGATTTTGAGAATAAATTGCCATCCATTGTTTTATAAGATGCCACTAACGTCCTAAATTAATTTCTTAACTGAAACTACAATAAGTCCTCAACATATCGATGAATTTAATTTGAAAGATGAAACCTCATGTCTATATGTGATAAGACGAACAAAACGTTTTATCACTTAATGATCTATTTTCCTTTTAACTAAGTTATCCCGATGATATACAAATCGAAATAAGGAACAATGTGAAGATAAAATCGATATTAAAACAGCCTTCGGGGTATGACCTGGTTCAAACCTTTTACTTAATATAATAAACACCGATGTTGGTGCCTATGCACAAGGGTCAAATAAGCTTTTTGAAACAAGTCATGATACATCTTATAAAATTTTCAAAACTGAAACTTTTATCAAGGAATGAAATGTTAATATCATGACTTGGAATCATCTTAACAAAGGGGTGTCATTCATTTTCCTAATCAAGAAATATGTATGGTGCCATTTTGCAATCCCGTTCGACCCCAAATTGTTTTATAAGGATGGGATTAAAATGGGGCAAGTCTAACTAGAAACTTTTCTATAAAAAAAGTGCTTGTCGGGAGACAACCCGGAATGTATTTTCAATTTTCTTATTGAGTCTGTCTTCCTAGACTGTCTATACGGCTTATCCATACCCCATGGATACGGTGTATTGACTGCCTGGACGTTATCCAGTCTTTATTTTTATGCACATAAAACTGTTGTCGTCAGTACAGTCTATACGCGATTCATTTATATTAATACATCATATATATGTTAGGCCAGTCAATACAGGTTCCAATACGGTGTATCCTGGGGTATGGATACGAGTATCAACTTCTTGTACAGTTTTAGGTTTTATTTCTAGTCTAACCAAACAAATACACCGAAGATGGATTGCACTTGTTTTCTTATATTTTGCACAGGACCTCGCTAAACGAAATTGACAATGTTGGTGAAGTATCTACAATCTGGAATTCTTGCTCATTAAATCTACATGGAGAATCTATCGAGCAAAATATCAGGGAGTTTCTCATTCTAATTTTTTAATTCCTGTTTTTAATGTTTTATCTATACAACGAAGACGTTGTATAACTTAAGTGGGGGATGGGAATTAAAATGTATATGTTAGAATGATTTTTAAGTAAGTCGAACAAGAATGTTATCGGTCTTAATAGTCAAAGATTAGACTTGTTAAGTAATAGTCCAGTCGATAAACGGGCTTAGATTGTAATGTATTAATTGTCCATGTTTTTGGCTCTTAGCCCACTTTAACCAAGTCCGCCCAAGTAGAATAATCCCATACGCCAACTAGAAGGCTTAGGGTATAAATAAGACCCTCTCCACACATGGAGAGGGTGTTGGTTGCCATTTCTTACATTTTGTATGTGTAATCTTCCACCACTCTCTCTTTCTCTCTAATCTAATCTTCCATCTTTTGTTTCTCTCTCTGTGTTTGCTTATTGGCTGTGTATGGGTTAAATTTGGGATAACATGTGGTACAATCGCCAAGGGGTGATTGTGAACGTTTGTGAATTTAAAATTTTGCTTATTTTCGGGGTATTCTAGCTTAATAGACGTCGGCTAATGTTTTTTATGATTGTTATTGCATATTTTATTTAGTTTGTTTTTTATACTTTAGTTATGTTTGTTTGAATTTGTTTTTCATTGTCAAAACTTTGTGACTTAAACGTTTATATCTGTTTTCTTTCCTTAGTAAAATTGTTTTTTTACAACCTTTATCATCTCATCAAAAGCTGGACCAAAAGCTCTCTTTCATTCATTTTAGTATGGGTGACTAATCGTTTTTCTGCATAAGCCATTGGTGATTTGTGCAAACTTTTTACTCATCTCATCAAAAGCCTTGTCTAAATTGTTGAGCTTATACAAAAAAAAAAGCTTATACGTGAGTTAAGAGAGCTTATTAACGAAGCTTTCTGGGTAGAAACAAGGACCAGAGACATAGATCCATCATTTAGGGAGTGTAATGTTTGGGTTTTGTTGGTTTTTTGATTTCCCTGGTGTAAAATACAAAGAAAAGGACGATAGTACGATTTTAAAGTTTTGAAGGAGGCGAGTAAACAACCTTAAGAAGAAGGCGAGTTAACAATCTATTTAGAAGGCGAGTTAACAACGAGTACAAAGGAGGCGAGTTAACAACGAGTACAAAGGAGGCGAGTTAACAACGAGTACAAAGGAGGCGAGTTAACAACGAGTACAAAAGAGGCGAGTTAACAATCATGTACAAGGCGAGTTAACAACTTCAGTAAAGGAGGCGATTAAACAAGCATAAAGGAAAAACTGAAACTCTATATCGGATATTTTTCAGTTTGTTCAGAATGGTCGTTTCAATCGGGACTTCTAACGACTACCATTGTGATCGTGATCCTTTTTCGATCAACGTGGTGTATTTATTTTTAACCGACGATAACCGTACCATCCCGCGAGATCAAATACAAATTCGTTACCTTTTTATAAATTTAAAACGAAGAAGAAAGCTTATAGGAGGGAAATTTTTTTTTAATTATTAAACTAAAATTACAACTTGACACATGCAGTCCCTGAGTTTCAAGTGAATTTCATAACAAGTCCTTTCTTTGTTTGATTGGTTACCCTCATTGTTGAAACAACTTTACACCGTTAGTCCTTATTACTTCTAATTCAGCCGTTAGTCCTCCAAAGTGAACAGTAATTGCACGTTAGTCCTTTTAAGCTCATCAATCGTTAACAAAAGCTCAAGTACTTCGATTACAACAACGATTTCAACAACAATTAATCATTGTTTACGTTTCTCTTGAGTTTGTGAATATCGGAAAGTGTTCAAATCATTTCTTGGTTTAAATCAAAGACTTGTAAAATCTCGTGAACGTTAATTGAATTCAATCCACAACAACAATCACTTTACCTACATAAAGTCCCGATAACCATTTACAACAAATCAAAATGTCAAATACCAATAGCAATTTTCAAACTCAAACATCGAATCTCTTCACATGACATAGTTTCTTGTGATCAACCTTCTAAAGTTCAAGATAAGACACAACTTTCAAGAAGTAGATGCATGAACAGTCTTAGAGAAGTCAAGTCACAATTTAAGTTTCTCTCAGAAACTTTACAAGATTTTGGTACCATGCCTATCTTCAAGAGAACATTCTCTTAAGACTTGGATTTTACGGAGAACAGCATCTTACTAAAGATATACTTTCTCATACTGCAGCACACTAACTTTGACAAAACTCAGCAAAGTTTAAAAATGCCTTTCAATCAGATTTCAAAGAGCATATGCAGAAATATACAAGATTTAATGCTCAATCCTTCTAAGGAGCAATGATCCTGTAACATGGGATTTCCATTGGGGAAATACATGCTTGAGATAATTCTTCAGTCAATAACGACTCCACAATTGTTTGAAACAAAAGAAGTTGATGCATACACAAGAAAGATCATTACAAATACAGTTCAGAATTAAATGTTGATCGATGAAAGTTGTTAGTTGTCATACAAAAACTTGTTTGAGAAAGAAAACAGAAATCAGAAGAACTGCATCCACAAATCATAAAGAAAGCACTCCGCTTAGATTCTGCAACCAAAAGTTGTACATGTAATTAAATACAAGGATGTCCCAAGTAAAGAAAGATGCATGCATATTTTCGAGCTCTTCAATCACACCTTCAGTTCTTTCTAAAGAAGACTTAAAAGGCACTCGCATCGAACATGGATTCAAACGGGCATTCATGTCACTCTTTGGTCAAGATGCTGATACTTTCACAAGTATAATGCTCCTCAACGTAGATCAACTACAAAAGCAACTTGACAAAGATGAATTTCAAGAAGATGGATCCATGGCAGCCTTTTGGGTGGTAAACAACCAGTTTCAGAAGTTCATCGATTCACAGTTTACTTTGGATTATGACAGTCAAATGACAGACAAGTACTTTGTTGAATACACTGGAATCGAGGTTAAACACTTCAAAGATACACTACTCCAACACATGGGTAATGTTAAGAAGTCTGTTGCTGAAAGAACACGTCATCAAAGATAGTATGATAGAAGGGAGAATAAAAGACAGATGCAGAGCAAGAGAAGTAAGATTGATATGGTAAGCAATGGATGCTGATTTGGTTATCACAGAAAGCAGTGGAACAGAATCAGAAGTGCAAGATGACAGCAGCAGGTCAGGGAATGATACAGATGCTGATGATGCAGATATCAGACCCATATATGACGAAGAGCCAATGGTTGAGGTACAATTGACTGCTGAATGTAATATCTTTTGCTATAGGACAACAGCATACTGAGCAACCTGAAATCATTAATGAAGGTAGGGTTGACCAGTATCCTGAAAATGTCAAGTTAAAAGCCATATGCTTGATTCATCACTTGATAATCAGACAACTGACTACTCAGAACAATCACTCGAGTCTGAAAATATATTACTCAAAAAGACATTAACCAATTTCAAAAGACTTTTCAAGAATGGAAGCACATTGTATTGTTCTCTAACATAAATATCAAAATCATTTTAAACTCGAGGTGAGCAAGTCAAACTTTGAAATGAAACAAAGTAATAAAGCCAAGATTAAAAAAGGAAATGATGTACTTGAAACAATGAACATCGAAAATTAAAACATAGTGTGGCTAAATTACTTAAAGAAAATGAAACTGAAAAAGCATACAAAGATTTGTTATGATTTTATTAAAATTAACGAGAATCTAAGACTATGAGAACAGACAACTTCTTTGCTTTCTTATAATGACTGATTTAAAAGATCAAATTCAGGAAAAGGGTTTTTGCAATGTTGCTTTAAAAAATGTAATTAAGAAAGATAAAAGGAAATAGTGTAGATTACTAAGTTTGTAAAAACACCAGTCTATGGGGAAACCAGTTTTACAATCAACAAGAAACCAAATCATTTGTTATACAACTGATGCGTTTAAATCTGAAAGACCACAAATTTCAAAACAGGGTTTTGCCTCCAAGTTTATGTGAAGACAATTTGTCAAGACCAGTCACTCAACACTATTTACCTAAGAGAAGAGAATCCGATTTTGCAAAACCTGATCATATGATTGCATCTAGCGAATCTAGGAATAGTTCTAAGAACATGCCAAGATTTAGTTCAAATGACATGGTTCATAATCACTATCTAGAAAGAAGCTAAGAAAAAGACACAAGAAAGAGATAGGAACTAAAAACTAGTGTGATGCCTTCTGCTAGATTTCAAAGCACTGTTGATGATACAGAACAAAAAATTCTAAGAGCAACAATCAAACACCTAGGAGTTTTCCTATATCTAAGAGTAGTTGCGTAACAATAACGGTTGTGCCCAAAGCAGATCACTCTAAGAGTTCTAGTTCTTTCTCAGATTCTAAACACTTTGTTTGTTCTACATGTCATAAGTGTGTCTTTAATGCAAATCATGATGCTTGTATAACAAAATTCCTGAAGGAAGTGAATTCACGTGCTAAGATTCAATCCTATAAAACCAGAAACAGTAAACAAACCCGTAGATCAAAAGAGTCATACTCAGAAACCTGGTAGGCAGATCTTTACAAGACATAGGTTTTCTCCTAATAAGACTTCCGCTGTGTATGAGAAAACATCTCCTAGATCTGATCTTAGGTGGAAACCCACGGGTAGAATTTTTGAAATTTTTTGTCTTAGGTGGATTCCTACAGGAAAGTTATTCGACTCTTGCACAAGCAAGGTTGACAGTGAACCCACACATGGTTCAAATGTAGATATCCCTAATATTCATAAAAGCAAACAAACTCTGGATTTAAATGCAGGTACATCAATCAATGTTCAGAAGGAACAAAGTTTTCGATTTAATTGCAGTGTATATCTGAAAATGTAAGCCCGGATAATCTCAGAGTGTGGTTTTGCTGAAAAAGCTGATATCGCATGAAACCAATGTTGAAGTGGATTCAAAAGTGATCAAAAAATGATGATTTGAACACAACAGTTTCTGTAACCTTTGCCCTTTTTGTGTTTTGAATATTTCATTTATAGTCCTTTGACTATTTGACTTTTGTTAGTTTATTCAGATTTTGTACCATGTTGACGGGGATGATTATTTATGAGCACTATGGTGAATTATGGTTTTTATTGTGATTAATAATCCCTTTTGGAAGGTATTATTGTATTATTTGTATTCCGGGTGGTTTGACTCGTGAATTTTGAGAAATGCCGAAAAACGAGTCCCGACACGCCCGTTAATGTCCAAATGAGTTTTGAAGGGTTTAAAGTGAAAATATGTCATGTGAATACTCTAGGTTAATGGAAAAGTATTTTTAAGGTGAATAAAAATGCTAATTAACTTTGGGTAAATTTTACGGTCGAGTTTTACGATTATAAAAGTGATCCCCACAACAAAAAGAAAGACCGTGGGCCTCATTAGATTCCATATCCGGTCAAGGGATTAAGTGTACAAAGAAGTCTTAATTTTTAACTAAAGTGTTCCTAAAGAAGTACAGATATATTCTTCCACTAGAAACATTACCATTCATTATTCATTTTCAAAAAAAAACACATAAGTGTGAGTGTTGTGTGTGTGTGTGAGTTTGTTGCGCTCAAGTTGTTCGTCCGCCACCACAACAACAAACCACCATAAATTTTCCAACTTTGATCGAGAACGTGATATTTTGGGTTGATACGAGTATTTGGGTATTCATTTAAACAACGTTTGGTTGTCTGGTACGTTCGAAATATACATTTTTGAAGATTTTCTGTAAGTTTTCAAATTTAAATTCCGTTTGTCCTTTTGGGTTTATTTTTATGCATAGATGTTAGTTATACAAGTTGAACCGTCCGTGAAATCGATTTTAGGAAATGAAATGGATATAAAAAGTGGTGATTGTTCGTGGGTGTATAAAAAGGAAAAAAAGATTTTTGTAGGATTTGATGTTGTGGTCGTGACTTGAAAATATATGTATTCTAGATAGCATATTTTTTTAATAGTAGCATGTATAGCTTATTCGGACGCTTATTTTAAGCTTTTTCTTGTCTTATTTTGGGCTAATATGCCACGAAAATTTCCCCAAAATCACTAGGAAAGTGATTTTTGATTATTTTTTGTTATGGCGTATGTTATGGACTATTTTTGAGGCTTATGGTAGTAACCAAATGCGATACGTAGCTTATTTTCAAGCTTAATATACGTATTTTGAGCTTATGAGCTCACGGCCCAATAAGTCTATTTAATCGTGGCTTAATAGGAGGGCTTATTGTGGTCCGATATTTTCATTATTAGTATGAGCTTAAGTATGTAAATGGACCTTGATTTTGGACTTATCGTATCTTTGACTTATAAATTATCTTAATGGACCCTTGTTTGGCCTTAAACCCAATAAGCTGTATTTAGTACATTTATTTATAAAAAAAAGGAGTTTTTGGTGGGACTTTGAAAAGTGAAAAGGGGGTTGTTTGCAAAGAGATTTTTGAACAAGAATTTTGGGAAAAACGTTTTAAGTAAACGTTAAGATTGCGATTTTAGAATTTTGTTGGAAAGTGTCGAATTAGAATAGAAAAGTGTTGAAAATAAGGTTTGAAACCTTGGAAAACGTTGTAATGAGCCTACGGGTCATGTCGAAATTTTCGTAACAAATATACCTTAGACATTTTCCTAAAATCATGATTTTTGATTTTAAATAATAAAATATTATTTAACTATTTTATTTATTTAATAAATTCACTAAAAGACGAAAAATATAATTTTCCTTGAAACTTCTCTAATATGTTTATTATAAGTAAACGTTTCAATTTCAACCATATTATGATTATTTTTGAGGTGACTAAGGTTACCGAATGGACTTACCGAGATATAATTATAATTATTAATTATAAATATTTAACGAATTATTACTTATCTATTTTCGTAATAGAAATAAGTATTTATAGAGTAAAGGGATTGATAAGATTGTTGGGATATACGTCCACCATCACACCACTAAATTATTGTGGGTAATTGTACAACGCATCTAACCTCTATGCATCAAACAAGAATAATGTTTTGGAATGAATGAATAAATTAGGGACAATAATGCCAACACCCCGCCTAGGCTGAACAACAGGCGTAAACATCATGGATAACATTACAACACAATGGTTCAACAATAGAAGAACTAAATAAAATAGATAAACAAATGAGATACAATGTGTCATGACAATATCTAACAGAAGATAAAGGAGTCTTACATTACGATAGCAAAGTCATACCGCAAGGAAACATAAATCCAACGGTCTAAACAAATCAAATAACAACCAAGTATCAAACAATTTCAAAATGACATAAAAAAAATCTCTAGAGAAAGACCCGCATGCAACCAAGCCGGTCTCACTAGCCACTTTTCCTAACTTCAACTCCTCAAGATGAATACTTTAAAATGATGCTTAAAACGTCAACACAAAGGTGGTGAGAGTCATATGTTTTAAGGACTACGAAAAATCAAAGCTTATAAACAATTACTGTGATTAATGCAAACATGGCAGGACAATTATTGTACTATCATACAAGCTAACATGCAAATGTAACCATAACGAGCATGGGAACGGAACGTGTCCCTCGATCCAACAAGTATCAACACTTGGGTAGGGAACTTTACCGCCCTATCCAAATACACATAAGCATTTAGCACGTAACATACAATAGCCAAGTAAAGTCCATACACTTTCAAAATAAAGACACATAATCACAGTAATTAGAACATTTCAAATCCATTTGCATCATTTCCATCCCAATTTAAAAGCGATGTAAAAGAGGGACTATGAAACTCACCTGAATACTCAAACGCAGCTTCCAAATCTCAACACGCAACTATACAAATAAATAAACACGTTACACGCGACCAAGCTAAAAGCTCTAGTCCATGTAACACACATATGATGGATGTCTAAAGGTTTAGCTAACCATCATGGGTCACCCTGACACCATGCCCAACCTTACCATCTCATTAACACTTTACACTAGCTACTTATAATTAAATCAGAATTGCAGAATTTTAGTGTCTCTTTACGTACTAAAAACCCTTACTTAATGACCTTCATAATTTATACCAAAAATCACCCATGTTCATTTATGAGTATATTAACTACCTTGTGATTCTCAAGTATTACTTACACGTATAACTAACTCAAATAAAAACAAACTTCAAAACGTCCTAAATCGAAGCCTGATTGCACACCAAAATATATCACTCTAACTACCATACTTAGACATGCTTTACAGAGGATAATTTTCACAGGATTACCAATAGATATATTGGAACTTAAAAACTTATAAAAGGGCTAAGCTTAATTCCATTTTTAAGTATAGGTTTTACCCTCCCAAACATGACCTAATTCTGACCTGTATTTACTGTTTTAATAACTTTTAGTATAAAAATTATTTGAATGACTTCCCACCTTTAAAAACCTTTGAGAGGCCATATTTTCTAGAAAGTAGACTCTTTTGGCTTATTCATAGACTCAAGAAACATATCAATATTCATTTTATCACCAAGATAACAGTTGTTGAACACGACCCAAAATTCTGCTCAACCCTAAATCCAGTTTTAACGCAAATCTAACCAAACCACAAGCAGCATACGCAATCTAATTTAATCCTAAGCATACTACAATCATAATATATCATAATCATTCTGTATTTTAATTAAAACCCTAGATCCATCATAATTAGGGTTACATGAATACATTAATTAACTAGGATTAAACACACTTACCTTGATTGCTAGCACCTAACAACCAATCTTGAGGGTTCTTGGATCAAAATCTTAGTTCCTCCTTGTTCCCCCCCTTAGGGATGGGTCGACACAAATAAGGGTTATGGGGTCTAGTTGACCCGTTCATGAGGTTAAGGATCCCTTATCCAACTAACTAAAATCCTAATCATAGCCCAACTCCTAAGATAAGGCCCAAAAATCTTTTTTTTCTTTTCTTGGGCCGATTTCTACATATACATACATTATTTAATTTTTTAAATTTATTTATTACATCATTACTTACATTACCTTAAGTTTTTATAAAAAAACTAAGCTAGTTTGATTAAACCTTTTTACTTAAACGCTACTTACTAAACTTTCTAAATATAACTTTCATTTCACCAAACCACTTTCTATTTTTAGAAAGTTTGCTACAAACTTCTATATTTCACTCACATGCTTCCTTTCCAATAACTTACACTTCTTATAAACGCTTAACTCTTAAAAACCAAGAATTGACGTAGCAATGCATGCAACACGTCTTTCATTTCCATTATCACCACACGTGAACAAATGGAATACTTAACACCAAACTCATATGCACACAAAATAAGATAATCATTTACCTCTAAAATGACATCATGCACATACGTAAACCACTTCAACCTACATAATGAACACATAGCACGCAAGAAACATACAAAATGGACACTTAGCCATTTCTAAAGGTATAAACTAACCTGCTCAAATCACAGTTGTCACAGTATCCCCTCCTTTAGGAAATCTCATCCTAAGATTTAACTAGCCGATTCATCAGCACGATCAACAAACAACTGAGGATACTTAGACTTCATATAATCATCGCGCTCCCAACTCGGGACCACGCTTTGAATTCCAACGAACCTTCACAAGTGATATCTTACTACGTTTTAAACTCTTAATTTCACGGTCCATAATCTCTACAGGTTCCTCAACAAAACGAAGAGTTTTGTCAACCTTAATTTCATCCAATGGCACATGCAGGCTAGCATCCGCCAAACACTTCTTTAGGTTTGACACGTGAAACGTGTCATGTACACCACTCAATTCCTCGGACAATCTTAACCGATATGCTACAGGACCGATCCTTTCAAGAATCTCAAATGGCCCTACATACCTCGGGGCTAACTTACCCTTCTTCCCAAAATGAACCACGCCCTTCCAAGGCGACACCTTTAGCATCACACGATCCCCAACCTCAAATTCCAACGGTTTGCGCCTGTTGTCAGCATAGCTCTTTTGACGATCTCTCGCCGCTTTGAGCTTCTCTTTTATAACAACTACTTTATCAGTCGTTTCCCGTACCAATTCGGGTCCAATCAAACTACCTTCCCCATAACATGGGTGACCTACATTTTCTTCCATATAGTGCTTCGAACGGAGCACACCGAATGCTAGTGTGATAACTGTTGTTATAAGAGAATTCGGCTAACGGTAGGTAGACATCCCAACTGCCACCAAAGTCTAAACCATGTAACCTTTCAGCAAGTACGTTCTCCTGATTGAATGCCTCACCCTGAGCTGCCAGTATCATTCCTTTTACTCCTGATTTAATAGTCATAGCCATTGCCCGTACACGCTTAGGTTTCACCCATTCCTTCCTACTCAAGGCATCAACCACTATATTCGCTTTACCCGGATGATAGCGAATTTCACATTCATAATCACTAAATAACTCGATCCACCTCCTTTGGCGCATATTCAACTCCTTCTAATCGAATATGTGTTGGAGACTTTTATGATCCGTGTAAATGACACTCTTCGTACCATACAAATAATGTCTCTAAGTTTTTAGAGTAAACACCACCGCTCCCAACTCTAGATCGTGTGTTGTATAATTCTTCTCGTGGATTTTTAACTGCCTTGATGCATAAGCAATTACCTTATTTCTTTACATAAGCACACAACCTAATCCCTGATTCGAAGCATCACAGTAAACTACAAAATCTTCAACTCCATCAGGAAGTGACAATATCGGCGCATCACACAAATTATTTTTCAGAGTCTAGAAAGCCTCTTCTTGTTCCACACCCCACACATACTTTTGGTTCTTCTGAGTCAACGAATTAAGGGGTTTAGCAATCTTAGAGAAGTTTGCGATAAAACGCCGGTAGTAACCTGCTAGACCCAAAAATGATCGAATTTCAGACGGTGTTGTAGGAGCTTTCCAATTCTTTACTGACTCAATCTTACTTTGATCCACGTGAATACCATTCTGGTTGACCACGTGACCAAGGAAATGCACGTCTTGCAACCAGAACTCACACTTGGATAATTTAGTGTACAACTTCTCTTTATTCAGCAATTCTAACACCATCCTCAAATGAATCTCATGTTCCTCCTTAGACTTAGAGTAGATCAAAATGTCATCAATAAAAACAATGACAAACTTATCTAGATACGGTTTACAAACTCGGTTCATCAAATCCATAAAGACTGCTGGTGCATTGGTTAATCCAAAAGGCATAACTGTAAACTTAAAATGTCCATATCTCATTCGAAACGTGGTCTTTGGAATATCATCCTCATGTACGCGGAGCTGGTGATAACCTGACCTAAGATCTATCTTGGAGAAATAACGTGATCCTTGCAGTTGATCAAATAAGTCATCAATTCTAGGGAGATGATAGTGGTTCTTAACAGTTAATTATTCAATTCCTTATAATAAATGCACATGCGAAAAGAGCCATCCTTCTTCTTAATAAATAACACAGGTGCTCCCCATGGAGAGTGACCCGGTCGTATGAAACCCTTGTCTTGCAACTCTTGAAGCTGCCCAGACAATTCTTGCATTTCCGAAGGCGCTAGACGATATGGAGACTTCGCAACTAGCGTCGCTCTAGGAACTAAATCTATGGGAAACTCAACTTGTCGTTGTGGTGGTAACCCCGACAAGTCATCCGGGAATACATCAACAAAATCCCGTACTACAGATATATCACCCACTTTTGGTTCATCTACCTTCGCATTCATTAAAGCTTTGGCTACTCCTAACGTACGCTCCCCTTGAATCCTAAGTATCCCAATATCTTCCAATAATATTTCAACCACCTTCTCATGACACACTATCACAGCCTTATTCTGGGACAACCAGTCCATCCCCACAATCACATCAAAACTTCCATGACCCAACGGTATCAAATTTATACTAAACAGGGAGTTTCCTAGTTCTAGTTTGTAGTCACGGATAATCCTATCAACTTCTACTTTCTTACCATCTGATACTTCTATCACATAACCAGGATTTACAATACTAGGTTTCACATTTAATAAAGGCGCAAATTCAGTAGAAATGAAACTAAAATTAGCACAAGAATCAAAAAAAGTACAGTAGCAAAATGATCATTCTAAGAAAAAGTACCCGTCACAACTTTAGGACCCTGTAAAGCTTCTGCCGCATTCACATTCACATTGAAGGCCCTTCCTGTAGCTCGATTCCCATTGTTCCGGTTGTTATGATTTACCTCTGATGCTAATGAATTCCTTGCTTGACCCGGCGCTCGGTTCAAGTTAGAGCAATTGTACTGAAGGTGATCAGGCTTCCACTCTCGTAACAAGTCTTCCAATTATGACCCATTCTAACAGCATTCACAGGAGTTGCTCGCTTAAATGGTGCCTGATTGGTCTCCAAATACATATATAAGGATAACAGGTAAAACACAGCCTACAAACTCCATCCTCCGGATGATAAGTATAGCACTTAGTACACTTGGGATATGGGTTCACAAATTCATTTTTAGGAGGATCTGTTGCCACAAAACCCGCTCCCACTTTCGCCTTGTTTTTATCCCTCAACGACCCTCCTGATTTACTAGTCTCTTCCACTGCCTTCCTCTTCTCATTACTCTTTGACAAGGTACCACAGCTAATTGCTTCATTAGTAAAGTTTGCAGGATTTTGAAATTGCATATTGGGATAAGTTGTTGCTAGTCGGCCTTTGTGCATTTCCCCTAATCTCAGGCGCTAACCCAGCTACATACCTCTTGATGTGTGCCGACTCAGGTGTCACCAGATGTGGAACCAGCTTGGCCAGTTCATGGAACCGATCCGTGTAAGCTGCATGGTTAGCTCCTACCTTCTTGTGATTCCAAAATTCATTCTCCAGCCTCTCCATTTCATTACTTGGACAAAATTCCTCCACCACAGTAGCCGTAAAAATCATTCAGGTCCATGCCAACTGACGGATTCACCGGCCTCTTGCCTTTATTTGAGCTGTTCCACCATATCAGTGCCTTGTTAACAAACGAACTAGCAGCATACTTTACCTTTTGATTCTCAGAAAACCCACTATTGTCAAGTACATTCTCTATCTTCTTGATCTAGTGGGTAAGCGCTATCGCACCTCCCTTTCCGTCATACTCCTTAGGGCCACATGCCTGAAATCCCTTATAGGAACACCCATTGTTCCCACCATTCCCATTGTTGTTGTTGTTGTTATTTCCATTGTTTATTGTTATTTCCGTTGTTCACGTTGTTTGTCACTTGAGTGACGATCTGGGGAATGATATTTTGCAAGTGCTGCGTAATGATGGCAGCGATGTCGGGTTGCCCATTTTCGTTGTCGTTAGTCCTTGTTCGAACCATTCTGATTAAGATAGTATTAACGCACATTAGATGAGAGGGGAAAGGCTTTCTAGACGGCCATTCTATAGTTATTCCATCATAACTATATATATATATTATATATATATTATATATATACTATAATATTTTATATTTTTTTATATATATACTTTTTTTATATATATACACACACATATACATACATAATCAACCAAACCACATGTTGACATCAAACCCGTGTAATCATACTTGCAAGTCCACTTATGTTGTAGCGCATGTATAATTATGTTGGTCACCATAATTATAGATGCCCCCTTTTACAAATGTACTCCCTCCTATGACCATACTTCTCAATGTCAACAAAAGACATAACACATAGATCACATCAACAACTCACCACATATAGAAAATGACTCAAAATCACTGAAATCATAATATTAAAATAATCCAACGAATTCCAATATTCAAAAGCAATATTCCTAATAAAATTTCAAACCAAGGTCAAATAATCTCAAAATCCTAAAATCTTAAAACACATACAGAGGTGGACAATCAAGCATTGATTCGCATTCCACTACTACCCGTATCTTCCATTTCACTGTTCCTAGGTCCACTCCTAGCCGTGGACTCCAAATCCGAATCACTGTCGGATATGTCATAATTCACTTTCTCCCAGACTGATCTTAACTTAAGAATTTCTTCTTCTCCTTTGGTTGGTTTGTATTCTGGGAATTTTCCTAGAAATTTGCTAATTGTACCATCTTTAGCAGTCACTATTGTTTCAATCTTTAGTACCTCTTCTCCCTCAACTAATTTTATGGTCAACCTCTCTTCAACTCTGCATGGGTACATGTCAACCGGTATACGGATCTTGCGGCTACCCGGTTTACCCAAGCCCTTGTTCCTGGTTTATAGTATCCCCTATATCATGTTGCAATAGCAACCCCCATGCGGAACTTCCTATGAAGGTGAGGAGGCATAGCCAATTTATCAAGAGATAAGGCACACTAAATCAGTTAAAGGCAATCGAAATAGCTAAAAAATATTAACAAAACTAAGAAATGAAATCATGTAATTAAGGGGAAAACGCATACTAGTTATACTACTAGACGCTTAAGCCCTAACATGCATCTACTGTGAAGGACTCTAGGTTATTGTCTAGCTTAACACCTCACATCTCTTTAACCATTGCTCTGATACCAATCTGTCACACCCCACCTAGGCGGAAACACGAGGCGTAACATCATGGATATCATCACAACACAATGGTGTCAACAATAGAGAGAACTAAATAAAATAGATAAACAAATGAGACACGATGTGTCATGCAATATAATAACACAAGAATAAAAGAAGTCTTGCATTAAAGATAACAAAGTTTTATACACAAGAAAATAATCCAGAGTCTAAACATCGTAATGATAATCAATAGGAAAAACACATTCAAAAGACATAAATAATAATCTCTAGAAGAAATGACTCGCATGCATGCTACGGTCTACAGCCATCTCCTTAACATCAAAATCCTAAATGATTACCTATAATTATGCCTTAAAACGTCAACCAGAAAGTTGGTGAGAGTCATAGGTTTAAGACACTCGAAATCAAATCCAATTGCAAATTACTGTGATAATAAAGAAAACATTGTGGCAAATAAATGAGCTATCATACTGGCCTAAACCTTGTAAATATAATCAATCACATAAATAACGGCAAAAGACTACAAGACATCTCATACTAGCACAATGTTCCCTGTGGTACCCCTTTGCCTAGGCCACTGGTTACTTCAGCAACCTTCCTATCGCTTGGCCACAAGTACCTTTACTGAAAAGGCCATGGATACCCGCAGGTGACCCCCCTGACATAGTTCACAATTCTCAATAACACATCACAAAACATGTAGCTCACAACATACAATAGTCACGTATAGTCCATGCATCTTTGACAACACATTATTACAGTAATCAAAAACATTTCCAATTTACTTTGCATCTTTTTCACCCAATATTCATAAGAAAAGAGGGGTATGACTCACTGGGATACTCAATACAGCAACTTTTCAATCTCGACATGAAAACTATACAAATAAATAAACACGGTTATACGCGACCAAGCTAAAAGCTCTAGTCCATGTAACACACATATGATGGATGTCCAAGAGTTTGTTTAACCATCATGGGTCACACTGATACCATGCCTAACCCTAACCATCTCATTATCACATTACACTAGTTAACTATAATTTTTTCAAAACTGTAGAATTTTAGTGTGTCTTGACTAACTTAAAAACCTTACTTGATGACCTTTATAAATTATACCAAAAATCATATATGTTCCTTTATGTGTTCTCTAACTATCCATGGGATTCCCTCAAGATCTATTTTACATGCACAAAGTTATCTCCTAAGAAAATCAAAACTTTAAACAATCCCAATTCAGATCTGAATGCACACTAAAAAGTTTGGACTTATTAACCATACTTAAACATAAAATTAGAAGGTATCCTTCTGGGGTTTATTTATATACATATGGAACTTAACTTATGTAGAAGGGCTAAGCGTAATTCGAATTTTAAGTTAGGGTTTTACCCTCCTAAACATGATCTAAATCTGACCTGTATTTACTGTTTTGAAAACTTTTCTTGTTTAGACCATTTGACCAACTTTCCGAACTTAAAATCATTCGAGGCCGGATTTTCTGGAAAGTACATTCAATGAGCTACTGTTTAGAGTCCAGAAACACAAAAAAGTCTATTACCATCATATAGCTATTTACTCGTGAACACAACCCTAAATTCTGCTCACCCTAAATCAAGTTTTTAACGCAAATCTAACTAACCAATTGCATTATCTGCCCTAAGCAAGCCCTAATCTTTCTAAGCATCATTAAATTTTATATATATTTGGCTATTTTAGTAAAACCCTAGATCATCATTAATTATGTTAATGGAATTAAAAGATAAACATAAGAGAAGAACTATACCTAACGATCTTACATTGAATTACACAGATTAACACCTAGATTTTCTTTGATCACAATTTTTTGTTCTTTTTGGGTTTTGGGAACTCAAATCGTACGGCAACATGGAGAGGGGAAAATAATGGGCCAAGTTTGGGTTTTAATCTAAATCCTACAAGTCCTAGCCCAATTCTAATTTAGTTTAGTAAAAAAAATATTTTTTCTTTCTTTTAAACCCAAAACCGGACGCACCCTATAATATTTATATATTATATATATATTTTTTATTAAATTATTAATTAACTAATTTACTTCATTTCCTTAAGTTTTTATAAAAACCTAAGCTAATTTGATTAAACCTTTTTACTTAAACGCTACTTACTAAACTTTCTAAATATAACTTTCATTTCTCCAAACCACTTTCTATTTTTAGAAAGTTTGCTACAAACTTTTATATTTCACTCACCTATTTCATTTCTAAATGCCACATTTCTCATAAACGCTTAACACTTAGTCATCCAACTATTGACGTAACATTACATGCAATACGCCATTCCTTTTCCATTATCACTAAACGTGAACAAATGAAATACTCATTATCCAACACAAACATACCCAAAATGAAATGCCCATACACCTTAAAATGATATTAAACACATTACTTAACCCACTTAGCACACATAAATCACATTGCACAACACCTAAACACATAAAATGAAACTCTTAGCATTCTAAAGGTATAAACTAACTGTCAAATCCCAGGTTGTAACACACTGTGATGTGAACCGAAGTTAATTGTATAAATATCAAGCTTATGTTATGTTGAAAATAAATTATGTAATATAAATTAAATAGCTTACCCTTTTAGAACAACAATAGAAGCGTCTTCCTGGGTTCTCTTATGTACCTAAAGTACGAATCACTCCTATTGAATCACGCTTGTCGCACCTTACAATGGATGATTTTTTTAGGGTTTCTTAGGTGTTTTTGTGTCTTTTAATGGATTTAGGTGTGTGGTATTGTGTTTAATAAGAAAAGGAAAATGTATACTTGCAAATATGATAAAACTGTTACATTGTACAATCAAAGTTCACAAATTAAATGCATCCTTTAAGTTTAGGTGTATTGGTAGGTAATGTTTTAATAGAAGATAAGTAACTAATCTTTTTCACTTTCAAACATCAGTTTATAACAAGAATCTTACCCCAAAATCATCATATATCTTAGTATTGAGATATTCCAAAAATGTCAGACAACATACCGTTTGAAATACAAGTTGAGATAATGAATAGACTTCCCGTGAAGTCATTACTACACTTTCACAGTGTATCAAAGTCCTGGAAGTGTATGATAGACTCTTCATCCTTCATCTTTACATATGGTGTTCGTAAGTCAAAGAATGATTTATTTTTTAAAACTATACTAAGGGTTTTCAAGGTTTTATGTTATCTATTGATGAAACTTTAATCCACACCCCTATAGATACAGACCTAAATCTTTCAAATCATAAAACAATTGGTACTTCTCAGGGGCTTTGGTGTTTTTCATTTGGTAATAATTTATTGGCCACTCTTTAGAACCCGTCAGTTAAAAAATCTATTAGGATTTTTGTTCCTGTTTTTAATAATATCCCAGTTTGTCACAAAATCCTTTTAGGCTTTGGTGTTCCTCCCGATACTTTAGACCCAACCATTGTAAAGATTTCATACCCGGTTTCTGGACAAGGTAATTTGTATGTTTCTGTTTTTACAATGAGCTTTGAAACATGGAACCAAGTTTCCAATAATCGTTTGCCCCGAGAATCAATTAGATTCTAACAGTCAAGTCAAGGAGTTGTTGGTGGCTTAATTTATTGGCTTGGTCATGAAAGGTCTGTTTCCAATAGTGGTGTTTTTAACAAGAAAATGCTACTAGTTTCATTTGATATGAATACCCATAAGTTTGAAGTCATTGACATACCAGACATCATAATACGACCGTTAGGATTTTCGTTAACCATTTCCAATATCCAAAACTCTCTCTTACTATCTGGAAATGTATTTCCACCTGATAACTTTATTTTTGCCGGTCAACTGTTATCTATTCACGATGGTAGTATAACATTATTTACTGTCATCTACACCATTCCCTCCTCTTATTTTACGAAATTGATGGGTTTTAATAACCAAGACGAACCAACAGTGGAAGCTGCTATGTGCCACTGCAAGGGTCATTCGGTACAAGTGTACAATCCAAAATCAGATTTGTTTAATAACGTTACACAAATCCTAGGAAATGCTGGTTCCTTCTATGTTGGTCCGTATAAAGAATCAATGATTCTTCCTACTTACCCAGATCATTCACATTATTGTGCAGGCTATTCACTGTGTTTTGTGAAGCGGATAAAGCAGAAGTGTGTTAAGGATGTGGTGATTGTTTACAGTCCTGGATATTTTGTAGTAAACTGAATATGTAACCGTCCTTGGAAACTTGTTATGTTTGATGTCCTTTTGTATGGTGTTTTGTTTAGACTTGTTGTACTTTTGTGTTTCTAACTGTAAGTTTAACTTTCTTATTTTGGTTATTATGTAAGCACTTATTTATCTATAATTATCAATCTCCAAAGTAGTATCTGTATAACAATGTAGTTTTAATTTTGATTCTTAATAATTTAAACCAATTCTAATGTAAATCTAGGGTTGTTGTGGGAACAATGTAGTTTTAATTGTGTTAATTTTAAATATTTAAACCAATATCTTTGTAAATCAAGGTTGTATGGGGAGACTTTTAGTTGGTGATTGTATTTATGTCAAACTTTAATACATTGGCCTAATTCGTACTTGATTGATACGTTTGCGTGACTTCTCCAACTTTGAAAGATAAGCTTAAAAAAGGGGGTGATGTTCCATTTTTGGAGGCTTGGGAACGTGATGTTCAAAAAAACATTGCTTTCTATCCACCATGAAGATTGATACTCAGCTCTAGTAGGTCTGATATCAGTATTTGTCTTTGAATCCTAATTATATTATAAACAAAATTTGTTAGATGCACTAATAAAAAGGGATTGAAATACCTATATATCTACCCTTATATAAAACAAGCTAACCTCAATAGGTCATCCTTCCCAAAACTCTACAAAAAATGACACATGGAAATTAATATAATCCTACGGTCATGACTAAAAGTAGCCTTTAAATAGGAAAACATTCATAGCAACTGTCCATTAAAATCAAAAGACTTCCACCAGTTATTTTTCCCCAAATAACAAATTCGATCCTCACTAATTGTCAAGAAAACATAACACATTCGATCCATAATCATTCGATCAATAATCATCTAATGAAGTCGATCCATAATCAGTAATTCATTCGATCCATACAAAACCTAAAAAAATAACATATTCGATGCATAATCAGTCATTCATGCAACAAATAAACGGATATATGAATCTTATTATCAGGTGCGTTTTGAATTATTATGTTGAATAATTATATTTATGTTAGTATGTTTTTTAGTATGTTGAATAATTATATTATCAGGTCCGTTTTTTATTTTGTGTTCTATACAATTTGTGTGTTCAAATAGTTTTGAAGCAATTAGTTTGGAAGCAATTATATTTGAAGCAATTAGTTAGGGCTGATTAGATTGATTTTCTAATCAATATGGTTGAAAATAGGTCTGATGAGCAAGAATGGTTTAGTATCTTAGATAGTATGTAGAAACAAAAAACAATTCCAGAACTTGCTGGAATCAAAGAACTAAAATGCGAGCAGCTAATTTTTTAGGGTGTTTGGCCATAGTGGTCCGAAGTGTATTTTGTATTTGTTATGGTTGTGAATTTGGCGTTGAATCGGGTTGTAGTTAGGGTCATGGTTATTGTTGTTGGTTTTGGAGCAGTTCTTGCGGATATGTAGAAAAAGATTGGTTCAAAAAGAATGCAAGTGGAGTTGCAAAAATTATAAAGCTTTTACCAAATAAAAAAGAAGTTGGGATGTGTTTTCTGCAATGATTATTTGATGATATAGTGTAGTTATTGTAGGAAGGTATATTCGGTTAATATTGTGGTTCGGGGTGTGAGCGGCATCATATGTTCCGAGGTACATACTCGGTTCTAGAGATAGAGGAAATATGTGCATATTAGATTAGAGAAAGAGATACACACTATGTAAGCTTCACCCTCCTAAAGAGAGTATAAAAGGGCATATATAGAGTAATAATTTATTACGTATCAAGACAATGGCCTTACCTATTGCGATTTGAAAAGCAATAAGTACTGTATGTTACAAATTTATCTATGAACGTGCAACCATTTTGATCTATACACATAACATGTTTCAACTAAAACCTGTCCTAATTGGTGTCCTACCTGCTCATATTTGTTGTCACCCCCATACAGGGGCATAGTCGGAAACACGTGATCGGGGGCGTTGACGTCAATACACATATACACAAGATACAAAGAACGACCTCTGAGGGTACATTTAAAAATCCAACATCGTTGCATTGATTAAAATAGTTAAAGTTTTACATAGGCCCAACGATAATATGCGGAAGCGAATAAAAGGTTTTAAATTTTGACAACGATGTTAACATAAATAATAATAATAATTCTTGAAAATCGGTCAAATGCAAGGCAACACCAACAAGCAAGCGAAGAAATCCATAGCTAAGCACCTGAGAAAAACATGCTAAAACGGTCAACATAAAGTTGAGTGAATTCATAGGTTTGAATTTAATATTAAAAGTGGACCATAAGTTGACAATACGCACGTGACAGTTATAACAGATACAACTTCACATAAAAGCATTTACGTTTGCACTAAGCTCATGACACCGAAGCTCAATTTAAAAGGAAGCATTTTATATGCCAAATAGTATTCCTCGCCCTAAAGGTATCTGACCAGGATCACCTATTGACATTCCGACATGGTATATATCCGTTTGTTCGGGACCTCCAAAACAAGTAAGCGCTACTTACCCGGATAGGGATTATTACTCCCAATAGATCTATTTACAACATTCATGCTTACTTAACCAATACGGTCGGTTAAGAAATTAACGGTTCCATGATATTCTGGGCATTAGTGGTCTATATCGCATACTTAGGCAAACACGATTAATCAGGAACAAAGGAAACGTAAAGTAACAGTGTCTCATAGTTTGAAAAGCCAAGGCAACGTTTCTCACCCCCAAATAGTAGAAGTAAAAGTAGTAAAACATTAGGGGCTATGACTAACATTAAGCAAAAAAGAGCAAATGATAATCATTGCAAGTAAGATGTTATAGAAACTCTAGCCGCGACCTAGAATAAACGCGTCGCAGAAACACGAACCCAAAACATCAAACACAACAGGAAAAGTATGCCAAGAATTTGCTCCTATGTTCAATCACCAAAAGACATCATTGTAGTTTGCTTCTAGTTTGATATCTAAATCATGACGAAATAAAAATCATTATGAGGTTTTCCGTTAAGTTTCGGCGTTTAACCAAAAATTACTATTTTTAGAATGTTTCTATTTTACGAAAGTTTTTAGTTTTGGGACGTTAATACCGTCCCCTATATTTATTAAGTTTCCATATTTTCAAAACGCACTAACTAACCTTAATCACTTAACTTCCAAGTTCGATCCGCTAAATTTTTACCAAACTTACTATTTTTAGTAACTTTATCGCTTTTCCTACAATATGTTAATGACGTTTTTTAAATGATAACTAATCAATAAGTATGTGTTATATTTGTTTCGTAGTGTTTAGAAAGGTCCAAAAATGTTAGGAAGTGTCCATAACTATTTTACTATTCACATCAGCAACTATTCATTGGGTTTTGTCGAAAAATGTTTAAAGTTTCATTTGGCCATAACTTGGCCGTTTTAAGTCCGATTTTAATGTGTGCTATATGAAAAACTATCTATTCAAAACAAGCTCTTCAAAAACTACTTTTACGCCTAATGAAAACATTTTAGGTCAACCAAAACCCCAAAACAAATTCGGGACAGCAAGCACTTTTTGCCAAAAACGTAACCAAAATCCACCCAAACTTCACAATAGTGCCTAATCTGGCCTATATTCTTCATTTCACAACTAATCCACACAAAACACACCTAATCTATCCTAATCCCTTCATTTCTATTATGGCAACACTCATTTAACTATCATATCACATGACACTTAATATTTTTAACTAGTGAAATAAACTAGTATATTATTATGAAAATCTTGTCTTTAAAATTCATTTCAAAAATTAAAAACACAAAACTTATGGATGTAATGGTTCTGAACATAATAAGAAGAATAATAAAAACACAGAGAAGAGGGAGATTCAAGATACTTGCATGAATGAAGAACAAGATAAGTATTAACACAAGAGCTATACCAATAATCACTAGATCTTGAAATAACCCCAAATAATAATCTAACCCCCTAATTTGTAGATCTTGGAGAAAAACCTTGAACTCAAATGAAAACCTTCTTGGAATAACCTTGGATCTTGATAAAATGAAGTTTAGGATGTGTGAATATTAGTATAAATCAAAAGTAAGAAGTGTGTGTGTGGTTGTGTATGTGCTGCGGCTCAAGAGAGAAAGAGAGGGTGTTGGTGAATTTTTCTTGTGATGAAATGCTTATGAAACCCTAGAAATGAATAAGGTGTAGTATTTATAGGCCAAGCACTTTAGGTTTAAGGTTTAATGTTCCCACATAGAACTCAACCACACCAAAAGTGTGTGTGGGGGTGTTCGGCCGAGCAAGGGTCAAAGGGGGGGGGGGGAGACGAAGCCAATCAACTAGCCATGGCTCATGACTTTAGCACCAAGTTTGATTCAAATTCAATAGTGCTCTAGTGGTCCAAGTTTAACATGTGAAGTGTAAGAAAGATGTGGCTTGTAGTGAGGATAAAATAAATGTGTCACTATCTCTTCTTAATGCATGCATGTGATGTTGTTTTTCAAAAGATGCTCTTGAATTAATTTAGGACTTATGGTTGTTTTGATTTGGAGTCTTGGCATCCAAAATTGATAGGAGGGGTAGAACAAAATTTTTGACTTTATTGAACACGAGATAGGACGATAACTAAAGTTTACCGAAAAGAATTTCAGGTTTTTTGGGGTGTGGGTTCGTTAGGGTTCAAAAACGTGAAAATGCAAGTGATACGTTTAAGCATAAAAAATAACTTGCTGGAGTGATCGTTAAACTACAAACACTTAGAAAAGGTAAAATAACTAATATATCATCTAACTAATTAAACCGATGTACGAAACGGGTCCCGATTGACGTTTTTCAGATTTAAGGGGGTTTTTTAACTCCCGTAAACTACCGGATTCAAACGTAACGTATAAAAGTCAAAAATAATTGCCAGAAAGTTTGAAAAGATTGACCTGAAAATTTCGGGGTGTGACATTCTTCTCCCATTAAATAAGCTTTGTCCTCAAAGCTTAAGACGTGGACGGAGAGCTAACGAAAGATGAGTGGTAATTTTCGCACTTCTGCTTGTGTCTTCGCGTTCCCAAGTAAACTCGGTTGGCACTGTCTCGAATGTCAAGGACCTTCATGATTGATTGGGCTCTGATTTAGCACGTTTAACTTCTTGATCATAACTTTCAATGGTTCTTCAATGAAATTAGGGCTTTGTTAGCAATCTGGATCTCATCACGGAATAGTTGTGGTTCATATACGAAACACTTCTTCAAATTAGGGAAACATTAAATAGTCTATGAACTAGTTTATTTGCGTCTGGTGAGTTCAAGTCGATAAGCAAGCGTTCCTACCCTATCAAGAATCTTGAAAGGTCCAATATAGCGAGGGTTCAGCTTCCCCCGTTTGCCAAAACGTATCACCCCTTTCCACGGTGACACTTTCAACATGACCTTGTCTCCAACCTCAAATTCTAATGGCTTATGTCTCCTGTCGGCGTAGCTCTTCTGTCTATCTCGTGCAACTTGAATACGCTTCTTGATATGAATGATCTTCTTAGTTGTTTCATGAACAATTTTCGGACTTGTGAGCTGAACGTCTCCAACCTCAGCCCAACAAATAGGCGATCAACATATTCGACCATAGAGAGCTTCAAACGGTGCAGCTTTAATACTCGTATGATAACTGTTGTTGTAAGAAAACTCCACCAAAGGTAGGTGTCTATCCCAACCTTTCCCAAAATCAATCACACAAGCACGTAGCATGTCCTCCAAGGTTTGGATGGTTCTCTCACTCTGACCATCAGTCTGTGGATGGTAAGCCGTACTCATATCCAATTGAGTACCTAGGGCCTCGTTCAACGATTTCCAGAAATGCGATGTAAACTTATTGTCTCGATCAGAAATAATTGAAACCGGCACTCCATGCCTCGAGACTACTTCCTTCAAGTATTGTCTCATCAACTTCTACATTGAGTCAGTTTCCTTCATTTGTAAGAAAACAGACTTTGTGAGTCGGTCTACAATTACCCAAATTGTATCTTGACCAGACGTCGTCTTAGGTAACTTAGTAACGAAATCCATAGTAATGTTCTCCCACTTGTATACTGGGATCACAGGTTAAACCAACAAACCGGATGGTTTTTGGTTTTCGGCCTTGACTTTGGCACATGTCAAACATTTATTAACATAGGTGGCAATCTCTGCTTTTATATTCAGCCACCAATACAGTTTCTTTAAATCCTGATACATCTTGTCCGATCCAGGATGAATTGAATATTTTGACTTATGCGATTCATTCATAATCAACTCTCTTAAATCACCTCGACAAGGTATCCAACTTCTCCCATTCAAGTATAACGTTCCATCAGCATGTGGCTCTAGCTTCTTAATCATACCACACAGATCTTTTGTTCCATAATTCTCCTCCTTTATTGCCTCAACCTGAGTGTCTAAGATTTGCACAGGAAGGTTCAGACCAATCCTCAAAACCAAAGCTTGAACTCATAGTGGCTTAATTCGTTCCTTTTGGCTCAAGGCATCCGTCATCCCCCCCCGCCCCCCCCCCCCCCCCCCCCCCCCCCCCCCCCCCCCCCCCCCCCCCCCCCCCCCCCCCCCACGTTCGCTTTTCTCGGATGTAACGAATCTCGCAGTCGTGTAGTCTATCAACTGCGCTAACCTATACGTGTTCATTGTTTAACTCTTTCTAATCTAGAATATGTTGCAAACTCTTATGATCAGTGAACACAACGCACTTGGTGATGATAAATCGTCGGTAATAGCCGGCAAGACCTAAAAATTGATAAATCTCTATCGGAGTCTTGGGCCATGCCCAATCCTTGATTGACTCAATCTTAGCCGGGTCCACGTGAATGCCTTCACTATCAATCACGTGACCAAGAAATTGTACCCTCGACAGCCAAAATTCACACTTTGAAAACTTGGCGTGTAATTCTTCCTTCTTAAGCAATTCCAAAATTAACTTAAGATGCTCCGCATTCTCTTCCTCGCTCTTGGAGTAGATCAAGATGTCATCAATAAAAATGATCATGAATTTATCTAAGTACCGTTTGCACACCTGATTTATCAGATCCATAAATATCGCCGGTGCGTTAGTCAGTTCAAACGGTATCACTTGAAACTCATAGTGGCCGTAGTGTCTCCTAAACGCTGTCTTTAGAATATCTTCCTCCCGAACTCTGAGTTGGTGATAACCAGATCTCAGGTTGATCTTAGATTAGACCCTTGATCCTTGCAACTGATCAAATAAGTCTTTGATTCTTGTAAGTAGATATCGATTCTTCACAATCAGCTTGTTCAGCTCGCGGTAGTCGATACACATCCGAAAAGATCTATCTTTCTTTTTGACAAACAAGACCGGGGTTCCCCAAGGTGAGGAACTCGGTCTTATAAATCCCTTGTCAGAAAGTTCTTGCAGTTGAGTAGACAATTCTTGTAATTATGACGGTGCTAATCTATACGGGGCGCGTGCCATAGGTGCAGCACCAGGGACTAAGTCGATTTGAAATTCAACTTGTTGCATTGGTGGTAATCCTGCCAAGTCTTCTGGAAAGACCTCCGGAAAGTCCCATACAGTCGGTACGTCCTTAAGTCATTTCTCCTCTGACTTGTCTTCGGTTTCCTCCTTCGTAACTTGTGCCAGAAAAATTAGGCAACCTCTCTTAATATATTTCTGAGTTTTTAGTGCACGATAATATGCTCAACTTCGACTTCTCTCCTTTGCCGCCTCTATCACCTTGAACTATCAGAACTTCATCTCCATAGGGAATTCACACGATCTTCTCATCACAAACGATCACCGCATGATGGTTCGCTAACCAATCCATGCCGATGATGACGTCAAAACTACCAAGTTCTACTGGCATTAGGTCAATATTGAATGTGTGACCTAACAATCCTAACGTACAACCTCTAAGCATAATATCGGATCCTATTAGCCTTCCGTTAACTAGCTCAATAGGGTACTTAATGTCTAAGATAGATGGGATGATGTCACTTAGAAGGATAAAAACTGTGGGTACGAAATTTCTGTCGGCTTGGTTCTAGGTTCTTGCAATAATTAGGTCCTTTGCCTTATCTCATGACCATTAGAAACTTGGACGTAATCTTTTTGTTATCGCACATAGGACATATCCTAATTTTCTTGATTCTATCCCAACGAATGAGGATAAGTCTATTATGTTCTAAAATCTTAAAATCCGTAATTATCGTAACTACAAGGAGCGTGACTTGGTCTCTTGGCTAATGATACGGTGTCTCTATATGGTAATATTAAGGGAATATACTTAGTTATGGAGCTTATTAATGCGGATACATATGACAGACATAACTCGCAAACACGCGCGCAAAATATTGGTGAAATATGAAGATGATAAAATCTTATCGAAATTGTAGAGAGGATAAAAAGAATATTGTCGCGAAAGGAATATAAGATTGGCAAATTTTATGAGGTGACTTCTTAGCATAGGGATGGTCCTCCTGTATTATACATACGGTGATCAGCTTTGTATATTTTAGTACTAACGATAAAATGCTCGTTTCGTCCAACTAGTGTTATGTTTAAAAGTTTGTATGGTATAAACAGTGTTGTTTCTAAGGTAGAAAAATAGTTCGTGAAAACGAGGATATTGTAATTTATACAACGGCACAAGATATTTTGTAAGATTTAGTAAAAATAGTTTAAGAGGTGATACCAAAATAGTTTACGAGAAAATCACATGACAATTTATAGTGTAAGAGTGAAGGGTCTATAAAATGGTAACAAATGGTCTACGAGTTGACAACCAAATAGCTTATATTGCGACTAAACGAATTATTATTTATAAAAGTGATGTGGGATGGAGTAGTTCGTAGATGAGTATAGATTATAAATGACAACGAATGGTTCATGATGTGACAACAAAATGGTTTGTAGTTTACTACAAAGTAAACTTTTTAATAGGGTAGCAAATGAGTTCATAAAAATTACTGTAATATAGGTTATAGATGGAAATGAATTCCTTCATTAATGATAGCCAGATAATTTATAGGTAATAGTAGGCTAATTATGACATTGTTGACAATACGGTTTATGTAATAATATCAATAGTTTATAAGGTAGTTAGCGAAATAATTTATTTAACAATGGCAAAAGTTTATAACGGTAGACATAACAGGTAAAGATGAAAACCAAGTAAGTTTGAAAATTGGTTTGGAATGTAGATTCTGAGATACAGTAAAATATTTTTTTTTTTTTTTAAGAAAAGACAAATGGTTCATAGGATGACAATAAAATGCTTACGAAATGGTTACAAGAATAGTTTATATAAAATGCTATATTAGCAGCGGAATGATTTTGATTTGATAGATGGTAGTGATTTTAAGGAGCAATCTTACTTAAATAAATAGAGAAGAAATTAAGTTAACTGAAGGAAATGTCTGACACATACATTAACAAGAAATTTTAAAACATCACTCAATACAACGAAATTTATAGAAAAGTACTAATGCGAATATAGTCTAAGAAGACTTTGACTTAGGTCACTAGGTAAGGCGGTAAGATCTCTTCTTAAGCATTGGTCTTATCTTTGACGACACTAGAGTTCTCGCGAGCTTTTTCCTTCCAAATTTGGTTCACTTGGTTCTGATTTCTCAACTTCTAGCATTCATTCCTATAATGTCCCAACCTTCCACATTCATAGCAAGTGATGGTGGTCTTTGGAGTTGCAACATAGGTTCTCTGGTTCATTGCAACAACGGATGTCTTACAATCCATAGTCATGTGGCCAACCCTCTTACATTTACTACACTTCACAATACACGGCCCAACATGATGCAACTTACACTTGTTGCAGTAAGGTAAATTCCCAGCATAAGCCCTCCTTTCATTGGCTCCAATAGTGTAAGCTCTTGTCACACCCGATTTCTTGCAGGGTGGTTGTCGTGGCACACGGTTATCCTTTGGTTGGTTCTCAAACTTCCTCTTGTTGTTAGCATTATTTTCTACCATGATTTCTTGTCGTATGATCTCATTCATCGGATCGTGAGTCATGCGGATTTTTGTCTCGTAGATAGCGATAGCTTCAATAGCATCACTAACTCCTTGAGCTACAATCTGGTTAATCTCTGCAAAAGTCATTCCTTGTCTTGATGCCGACATTCTCTTCAAAATTAAAAGAAGTAAAAGAAAGATAAAGTAAGTCGGCTTCCCCAAAGTCGTGTCCTAAAGATGAAATGTTGCAAGGTGACGGTTTAAAGTCATGTTCAACTTAATTGGTATGCTTCTAGGTGACGGTATGAGACGACGTAGAAGGAAACACAATAGTGTATGGGAGACTGTGTCAACTCGCATTTTGTTCGGACAGTACGATAACATAGAGTCGGATGACTGTGACAAGTTTCGATGTTATATATAAAATAGTATAATGTAAATTATATGACATAGTATCTAATGCCATGTATATCACGATGTCTGTGGAAAGTTTAGAGACCATCGTGCCACTAAAATGTCTTAGGAAAAATTTTAGTATTTTATTTAGACTACTTCTATAAAAAAATACGTAAGGCAGACGTAAACGTAGAGAAAAGATAAACACAGGGCAGAGGTAAACCCATATCATAGTAGGTTCAAGGCAAAATGATGTATAAAGTAATTATGGCAATATGATATTTAATTGCACTAATATTTATATCATATTATAAAATGCTGTTGATTATTAGATACATATATAAGAGGTAAGAATGTAGGATCTTATACTGGTTATAGACCAGACCTATATATAACCCATCTGTTTCTCATAAACCTTGGCTCGGATTACCCAACTGTCACACCCCCATACGGGCCTATCGGGAAAAAAACTGAGTCTGGGGGCGTGACGTCATAGAATACACATCAATAGATACAAGAACGACTCTAAGGTGTTTAAAATCAACATCGTTGCATTGATTAAAATAGTTAAAGTTTTACATAGGCCCAACGATAATATGCGGAAGCGAATAAAAGGTTTTAAAGTTTGACAACGATGTTAACATAAATAATAATAATAATTCTTGAAAATCGGTCCAATGCAAGGCAACACCAACAAGCAAGCAAAGACATCCATAGCTAAGCACTCCTGAGTTATACATGCTAATATGGTCTACATAAGTTGTGTTAAATTCATAGGTTTGAATTTAATATTAAAAGTGGACCACAAGTTTACAGTACGCACATGACAGTTATAACAGATACAACTTCACATAAAAGCATTTACGTTTGCATTAAGCTCATGACATCGAAGCTCAATTTAAAATGAAGCATTTTATATGCCAAATAGCATTCCTCGTCCTAAAGGTATCTGACCAGGATCACCTATTGACATTCCGACATGGTATGTATCCGTTTGTTCGGGACCTCCGAAACAAGTAAGTGCTACTTACCCGGATAGGGATAATTACTCCCAATAGATCTATTTACAATATTCACAATTACTTAACCAGTGCAGTCGGTTAAGCAATTGACGGTTCATGATAATTCAGGCATTAGTGGTCTATTCGCTACTTAGGCAACACGCAATCAGGAAAAGGAAACGTAAAGTAACTGTGCCCATAGTTTGAAAGCAAGCAATGTTTCTTACCCTAAAATAGTAAAGTAAAAGTAGTAAAACATGGGGCTATGAACTCACCTTAGCAAAATGAGCAAATGATAATCACGCAAGTAAAAGATGATATAGAAATCAAGCCGCGACCTAGAATATTAACGAGTCTCAGAAACACGAAAAGTATGCCAAGAATTTTGCACATATGTCATCACAAAGACATCATGTGTGTTTGCTTAGTTTGTTTTCAAAATATGACGGAAAATAAATCATATAGTTTCGTTAAGTTTTCGGCGTTTAACCAAAAATTACTATTTTTAGAAAGTTTCTATTTTAGGAAAGTTTTTAGTTTTGGGACGTTAATACCGTCCCCTATATTTATTAAGTTTCCATATTTTCAAAATGCACTAACTAACCTTAATCACTTAACTTCCAAGTTCGATCTGCTAAATTTTTACCAAACTTACTATTTTTAGTAACTTTATCGCTTTTCCTACAATATGTTAATGACGTTTTTAAATGATACTAATCAATAGGTATGTGTTACTATATATTTCGCTAGTGTTTAGAAAGTCTAAAAATGTTCGAAAATGTCCGAAAACCTATTTTACTATTCACATCAGCAACTATTCATTGGGTTTTGTCGAAAAATGTTTAAAGCTTCATTTGGCCATAACTTGGCCGTTTTAAGTCCGATTTTAATGTGTGATATATGAAAAAGTATCTATTCGAAACAAGCTCTTCAAAAACTACTTTTACGCCTAATGAAAACATTTTAGGTCAACCAAAACCCCAAAACAAATTCGGGACAGCAAGCACTTTTTGCTAAAAACGCAACCAAAATCCACCCAAACTTCACAATAGTGCCTAATCTAGCCTAATCTCCATTCACAACTAATCCACAACAAAACCACACCTAAATCTAACCTAATCCCTTCATTTCTATTGTTGCAACACTCATTCAACTCTCATCTCACCAAGAACATAATATTTAACTTAGTGACAATAAACTAGTATCATTTTTATTGAAATCCGTCTTTAAATCTTTCAAAAATTGAAACACAACATATGGATGTATGGATCTTGAACATATAAGAAGAACATAGAAAAACACAAAGAAAGATTCAATGATTACTTGCAGAATGAAGATCAAAGAAGCAATAACACAAGATTATTACCCAAAATCACTAGATCTTGTAAAACCCCAAATCATAACCAAACCCTAATTTGTAGATCTTAGAGAAAAACCTTGAAATCAAATGAAAACCTTCTTGGAATAACCTTAGATCTTGATAAAATGAAGTTTAGGATGTGTGAATATTAGTAGAAATCAAAAGTAAGAAGTGTGTGTGTGGTTGTGTGTGTGCACGGCTCAAGAGAGAAAGAGAGGGTGTTGGTGAATTTTTCTTGTGATGAAATGCTTATGAAACCCTAGAAATGAATAAGGTGTAGTATTTATAGGCCAAACACTTTAGGTTTAAGATTTAATGTGCCCACATAGGACTCAACCACACCAAAAGTGTGTGTGGGGGGGTTTTCGACCGAGTAAGGGTCAAAGGGGGGGGGGGAGACTAAGCCAATCAACTAGCCATGACTCATGACTTTGGCTTCAAGTTTGATTCAAATTCAATAGTGCTCTAGTGGTCCAAGTTTAACATGCGAAGTGTAAGAAATATTTGGCTTGTAATGAGGATAAAACAAATGTGTCATTATCTCTTTTTAATGCATGCATGTGATGTTGTTTTTCAAAAGATGCTCTTGAATTAATTTAGGACTTATGGTTGTTTTGATTGGGACCTAGGCGTTCGAAATTCATAGGAGGGGGGTATAAACGAAATTTTTGACTTATGAACACGAGATGAACGATAACTAAAGTTTACATGAAAAGATTTCGGGTTTCTGGAGTTCCGTTAAGTCAAAAACGCAAAAAACGCAATTTAAACGTTAAAGCGTAAAAATAACTACCGGGGGTGATCGTAAAATACGAAACACTTAGAAAAGATAAAATAACTCATATATCATCTAAACTAATCCAAATCCAAAGTCGGAACGCGTTCGATGATGTTTTTCAGATTTACGCGGGTTAACTTCCCGGTAAACTGACGGATTCAAACGTAACGTATAAAAGTCAAAAATAATTGCCAGAAAGTTTGAAAAGATTAACCTGAAATTTTTGGGGTGTGACATATTGGCATTATTTTATGCAGATCTGTGAAGGTGTCGTCCTCACAAAAGCAAAGCTTTCAGAAGTGGTTTAAAGGATACGAACATTGAGTTCAACGAAACCTCAAACCCTCTATATTTTTCTTCCCAAATGGGTCAGGTTGGATTGATCGAAACCTAATTATTCAGAAAAATGGTTATTAGTTTGGATGTTTGAGTTTTAAATCATTTTCATCCGTTTGAGGACATCAGATTATAGAGAACGGAGTGTACGATTGATCACAAATGGGAGAGAATCAGTATCTATACGATACATAGTATATCGAATCCTAATGGGTTGGATGCAAGAAACATGATTTGCAGCTTATTTAATTCCTTTTTGGTTTTGAACCTCTTTCCTATAGTAGAGTTTGATCATATAAGAAAGCACCAAGTCAAATAGGTTTTTACTGATATTTTTTTTGTTGACGGACTTTGTACTTACTCAACCCTCTATACAGGTGGGCTTCCTTCCTATTCTGTTGAACAAAAGAGCAAACGATTTGATAGTTTATCATGGATTCGTTACTCGGAATGAAGTTTATCAAGTTTTCCATAAACCAATCAGCATGCTTTCCAGCTTTTTATGAAGTGTTCAGGTACTATGTGTTCGTTTTGGCATTAATTGATGGTGAGAGCGGTCTAGATTCAAAGCCATTGAAGTGCCCCCCCATTATGTGGTTTGTGGTAGATAAGAAAAGGTATCTCATATGTTGTGGTGTTAATTTGTCGGATCTTTTGTCTTAAACATCTTGGTTCTATGCATTATCTTTAGAAAGCAATAATTACTCTTATATCATACGTGGTGGCCATTTGTTGAGAGGAGTGGTGTCTCTATAGATCAAAAACAAACCTTTTTTATAAGGGTTATTGTAATACTATGTGGCGCATATAAATTGGACGATCGAGATCACATAGAAAATAGAAAAACATATCAAGACACATCCAACACTCTAAAAACAGTAGTAATGCTCTTTATCACAGTGTGATGTAGACATAAGTTAAATAAGCCGATACTCTAAAATTTGTACATAGGCTAAAACAACGTCAAAAACACGAGAAAGATATAGGTGAATATGACTAGAAATGAAACCCATCTTTTTGATGTTTTGTAGACAAGTTTGGGTGGTTGGTTTTGTTTTAGCAGCTTTAGCCCTTGATCTGATGGTTTACTGCTGGTAGATTGTTGATTTTGTAATGACTGTTGTATATGTTTTATGAAATGAATTATGCACTTTATTTTTGAGACTTTTGTATTACGACTGTTTTGCTTATCTTAAGTGGGATCTAAAAATACATCATCAACCGTAGTAGTGAATGTAGACAAGACCCTAAATCGAGGTTCTGGGATAGAGTTAGGTTTGCAACATGATGCTTAAGAACGATAAAAGGAAAACGAGGAAAGCGACGTAGCACAAGTAGCTTAGAGATCGAGGATCCAACTCAAGGTAAATACTAGATTCAATTAATAACCGTCGCTTAATTTTTCCACCTTATTTCTATAAACTTTAATGAATGTATTTTTTATATCCAGATATGATTGTGAATATAACGGCTTGAGGCAACATCAGGTACAAATAACTTAAGAATATAAGGAAAATGAACCATTTTTAACGTTGGAACTCAAATATGCTAAGTGAACAACCTTCATTAATACATACACTTTTATAGGCACCTAAACTATGATACGATTTATACTAACTGATGACGTATAGTGTAGACCGGCCGGCACCCTACATTAAATATTACCTGGGTTTGGTAGCTGTCCGGGCCCTGTATCGCGGTCCATGGCGTCCTGGACTACGGGTAGAGGCTACTCGCGACAGCTGTCCGTGGCCGCGGTTATATTCACACAGGTTGTCCCTTAGGAAAGGATAACCTAATTAAATAAGAGATAGGCTTTACTTATTTAAATCTTTTAAGATAATCCCGAATCCCTACAATATCGGCCGTATCTTGGGCCGAAAGATACGAAAACTCTAAGGGATATTTAGCCTATAAAAGAAACGTAATTGTCATCAATACAGGTATCTTACAAACCCTAATTAAACTCGATCACTCTCTTAAAATCATATACTTACTCTCAGCGGATCGAGTCTACATCGTGGGGATCCGAGCTCCCACGATAGGTTATCGGTGTTTATTCCTTGTGCAGGGTTCTTCAAAACAAATTCACTTGTACAAGAACAAGGTACTTCATTCCGAATAATAACCTATTAGGCCAAACAAGGACCCGACTTAACATTTTTGTTATCAACAAGTGGCGACCATCCGAGGGACCCAACATAGGAAATTTACTTCAAGAAAATGAGTCGCATGGCTAACACAACCCTCATTGTGACTACTGTCACGAAAACCTTAAACAAAGAAAAGACGCCGAAAAGAGGCGGGTTGACCACACCCTGGTATGATGAACATCAGGATTTTTAGTTGAAAAAAACATTACGAGGACTATCTGATCTTTAAAAATTAATATATATATATATATATATATATATATATATATATATATATATATATATATATATATATATATATATATATATATATATAATAGCCAATATATAAGGATAATATCAATAATAGTATAGTAATAAGTATTTCGTAAGGATTTAAGAAGATTACTTTTATCCAAAGTAAAATTCAAAACCTTTCGAGTCGTATCCCGACGAAGTGTGAATTGAGACTCGGTTAAGTTCATGATCGCGTGCTTTGAATAATTTCAAGGATTTGGATTCTTATTCTACAATTAACATGCAAAAACAAATAAAGGCAAGCTACAAACGAAAGCAATTAAAAATAAAACACGAAAACGTTAACGGGAATCAAAAACCGAACCTTAAAACCTAAATTATCGAATTTTAACCCCTAAACTTATTCTTTTATTTTTTTATAAATCCTAACTGATTAAAAATAATTTTAGAAAAAAGAATTATATTTTTTTTTACTTTTATTTTTTTTATGAATTAAAAACTATTTTAATCTAAAAATATTATAAAAACATTATTAAACTAATTCGGAAAATTTTGAAAAATTTAGGAAAAATACTTTGAACAATTTATTATTTAAGAAAAATAAAAGGGAATAACCAGCTTATCTCAATAAGCTGGAAATAAGACCAAAAGGGCTGAAAGCTTATTTAAGAAGAATGGGTTTAAAAGATTAATAGTGTGGATGTATAACTGAAAAAGTCCCAAGGGTAGTTGGTGTGGAGAGTATGTGTTGAGGTGTTGGTGTTATAAAGGAGAGGTCACAGGTTCGACCCCTGTTACCTTTCTTTTTTTAAAAACATTTTTAAAAATTTTTCTTTTTGAAAAAGCTAACTACTAATAAAAATAAGAAACTTTAATGAAAGCACTTTATTCAGAACCTAAGAATAAGCCAGAAATAAGCAATGCAAAGTCACAAATTACTAAAAAGCCTTTTTTTACACTAAACCTAAACTGTTGGGCTTTTTAAAGACTTAATAAGCAAAGGACAACTCAATAAGCTAAAGCAGGCTTATTCCTAAACCTAATAAGCATTTATGAACACAAATGAGCAAACAAGATAAGCTGAGAAGCTCTTAAAAGCTTGAAAACAAGGGACACCTAAAGAGACTCTAGACAGATTTTAAGCTCACTCTAAGACTCAATAAGCTCAATAAAAAAACTAGGAAACCTAAAACATATTGAAACTCATATAAGGAGAACACAATTAAGCAATTATTAAGGAAATGGGGTACGTAAATAAGCTAAACAAAAGGCTTAAAGAGATGACAGTCTAAGCTAAATTGTTTTGGTTTTTTGACATTTAAGACAGATTTTAACTTATATTTAAACACTTAATAAGCAAAACTAAATTTAGAAAAACTAAAACAGATTAAAACAATAACTCAATAAGCAA
>BQNB010033634.1:0-52176 GCA_026074375.1 Tanacetum coccineum | reverse complement strand
TCCAATGTATCAGTTTAAACGACTTTTTGTGTCGTTCTTATATTATCTTGTGTTATTGATCTGATAAGTAACACGCCCCGGATCCTTATTCCGCTGCGACCCATTTTGGGGGTGTTACATTTTACGTGGCAATCGTTGATGGAAAAAAGAGTGAGAAAATAGAAAAGAAAGAGGTAGTTGACAGAGGTAGAATCGGCATCTGTCTCGCCTGCAAGAAAGCTTGACTTGAGCAGATAGGACACTGCGCAATCAACAGACATACTCGCGAAGAAAGCACCTACCCAGGTGGTACAACACAGCCTCGATCCTCATAAGAAAGCACCGGAACAACACTGCCTCATCTCGTTCACTCACAGAAGACCTTGCCTAGCTCTACTATCTTTCGGAAGCCTTTAGCTTGTTCCTTCGCAGTGAATCTTGGGCTAGAGAGCTTTTCTTTCTTCTTTCCTTAACAGTCGAGCTATATCTCCCCTCTTCCTTAACAGTCGAGCTATATCTCCCCTCTTCCTTAACAGTCGAGCTATATCTCCCCTCTTCCTTAACAGTCGAGCTATATCATCCTGAATTAGCTATTTCTTTAGCTATAGCTTTGCCCTTCTCTTTTTTCTATTGCTTTTTTCTCTTTAGCTTGTTTTATCTGTTGAGAATCTGGAGTAAAAGGATTCGAACCTTTGCATGCCGGTACCAAAAAATGATGCCTTACCACTTGGCTATACTCTATATGGCCTGGGTGAGAGGGGGAAGCAAAGAACGAGCCGTGCAAAGATGCAGGGATATAGCAAGTAAGCAGAAAGGTTCTCCTTTTAGTTACGACTACAACAAGCTCACGACTCTAATAGAAAGAAAGGGTAAGCTCTCTGCTCTATTTGCTTGCAATGCTATGCCTATCAAAGTTGGCGAACGCTTCTATAACCTTAGACTCATTACGCTGTTCGACTAAACTCTTTGGCTCCACGTCTACCGAAAGTAGGTAACCTTCTTCACCATTGGTTCCCGTAACCAAACCTTTCTTCTCTTTTTTTTCTTTCTTTCTGAAGGGCTTGCGGTTTATTACACCAAATTCAGTGAACTATTAAAGCTATCGAGAGAGTACCAAATGTTGACGGTAACGAAGGTTACTGGGCCAATGCGGCCGGTTACCGAGAACCTTTTGGTTCCCGGGAAACTACGTTCCCTTTGTAAAGTAGGCCTTTTTATAACTAATTAGAGTTGACATGAAATGGATCACGGAAGAAGACATAAAAGATTAATGAATGATTCAATCCCTTCCCACTCACACGGGTTCTTCTATTGAAGAGGTTCCCCGAGCGTACATAAGAGCAAAACCTAGATAGAACGCGGAGCACCGGCCTCGGCCGCCGATACAGTTAACATGCTTACCAGCTCTTACCATTGTCGCCTATATATATAGATGTGAGGTAGGCGAGGCTAGCTTACTTCTCTTCCCCTAGGCTACCTGCACATCTTATGTGCGGATAAAAGGAAGCGAGTGGCTCTTCTCTTAGTAGACGGCCGCCGGACGACGACCACTTCTTATTCTCGCCTAGCCGCTTCTTTTTTTTAGAATCCTAGACTAAAGAAGAAGACTCCTGAATCAGCGCAGGGAAAAATCCGCAAGCAGGAGAACTGTACTAACCTACCGCCAGTTACTTTATTAGGGCTCCGCAGGAGAAGAAAGAAGGTCTGGGTCCAATTTCTAATGAAGCGAAGGTCCCCTTTACTCCCTATTCTCTCTTAAAGCTTTATAAAGCTCTAAAGTTGGTTAAGAACTATTGATTGTAAATGATAGCAGTTACAGTCACTCAATGGATATGATCGCCTTTGGAATGAAGATGGATGTAACTAATGAAATTCGAGGAAAACATGAAACTGGTCACTATATCGGGAGGCGAGACATGACCGCGACTTAAGATTCAAGTACCGTTGAAAAGTCTTGGTGACGCTTCCTCTATTCTAGGTTTTTCTGAGTGTGAAAACGGTAGATTTTGCATTTTCCAATGAATTAGATCACCTCGATTCAATCAATAATGGGATTCTTGGCTAGAGAAAGGTTGTGTGACATGGACGCCCAGCCCAACTCGGTCGGTCAGTTGGCCCACCTAAGATATTTAAAAATGATCGATCGATTTGATCAAATTTGAAAAAGTCTTTCTCACTATTCAGAACAATGAAGCTTTCGATCAAGATGTTCTCGCCTCCCTCGTTTGGGCTCTTGCTCGAATTGGAACCTTTATGGGTAGGCTTTCGACTCAATCTAATAGCCTACCTATTGGGCGCCAATATAATAAAAGAGAAAGTTTACGCATGGGCCCATTATCTGATGCAGAACCGATGTGAGAGGGAGAATCAATATGGAAAGGAAAGACTTGTTCCCTGCATTCCTTGCTTTCCAAAGAGAGTCATTAGTGCTAGGGCATAAAAGCTTTGATTGAATGAACGCCACCTTGCTTGTATTGTTTTCAAACAAATCCAATGTTGGGCCAAGCATTGCCAGCCGGTAATAGCCAAAGGTAAAAAAGGGGGAGATAAAGAAGAGGAGATTCAGAATAGTCACTCAACTCCATGGATAGTGCACATATTTGTTCATGGTGGTTTGCAATGATCTGGTGATGATGCCATGATTTTAAAAGAATCATTGATGATGGTATATACAAATCACGTGGTGATTGTGTTTGGGCTTCAACAAAGTTTAATGCTAATTGATGTTAGTAGTACAATAAAGATGAAGAGCAGAAGAACGAATTTATTAGTGCTACCATTCAAACACAGTTACAACTACTGTTGATCAAGAGATTATAATTGTTTGGAATTCAAGATGTTTAAAGCTGCCATTGAATGTGTGTACTATTGAAGGATGTTAAAGCTATTCATGGTTAGTTAGTACAGTCAAAGAGGATACAAGGTTATTGATATTGTTTGTATAACATGGGATGGTATTGCACTTTATACTTTGTATTGTTGGGCTCAATAAGCATGGGTTTCTACTGTTCGAGTACAACAGAAGTTTAAAGAATGGAATGTTAAAGTTTCTATTTTCGCATGTGAAAGTGTACAACAAAGTATGGAAAGTACTATTCGAGTATTATCATTATACTATTTGAGTATAAAAGGTGAAAGGATTTAATGGGCTTCAAAGATTTAATGCTAGTTACTCAAGGTATTACTACTGTTGGTTAATTACTACTGCTTTGTTAAGTGTTAGTACTGCTTGAAGGGAGTTTGTACTGTTTGGTTTGTCCGATGATTGGTTTGTACTGCTAGTTATATCCGAGAAAAGATTTTAGTACTGTCAGTATTGACAGATATCGGGTAATACATGATTTTTGTTCTCGGTTATTACAAAAATCTTGGACAGGACAGTACTTAGTTTTTGGATGGATTTGGATCTCGGATAGAACTATTTTTCAAATAGTTTATTCCTATTGATTTATGGCTCGTTTTTTGAGATTTATTGAAGATGTGATTACGAAGACAGTTGATTATCACTTATTTGAGGTTGTAGTTGAGTTTCACAGGTACGTGTCTTATCATATGCCTTGAATGAATTAGTAAAGTAACAACGGATTAGTGGAATGAGGGATCAAGAGACAGATAGGGGGAGAATGGCAATCATTGGTGGACCTTCCCTTGAACGATTCATGGAGCTCTCAACAGAGTGGTTTAGGTTCTAGAATTCCATCTCTAGTTGGGGCTTTCGGTTCGAAGGTTATAAAATATGGTACGTGTTCATCTCTCTCGACCAGTTCAGCTTCAAGGGAGGGTGATCGAGGGGACCCAGACATTAGATCTCTTCTCTATGGCGGGAGGTCTCTTTTGTATCAAGAGTTTTTAGGGTGGTCAGGGAAGATGGATTGGATCGAGAGGCGATGCTTATACCTCTTCTTTATCGATAGGATTCCCATCATTTGTAGTCTCTCCGGCGAAGGAGATAAGGGCGAGGGACCGAACATGTTCTATCCTCAACCTCCATCCGTCATTAGTAATCTCAATTCGCTTTTCCTATTCACTAGTACAATGCGCGCTACAACTAGCAGCCCCTTACTAGTAAGGGAAAGGCTAGCGCGTAAGGGCTGATGAAAAGCCAGCAACTTGTTAGGCCTAGGTTTTGGCTTGCCCCTTTCTTCTTATTAGGAAGGTAGGTTTGGAACCCTATACAAGGGGCTGCTTGCTGCTCACCCCTATCTCTAAAGGGGCGCACACTCGTTACCACTAAACGACGAAGCCTAGAGCAGAAGGAGGGACTTGAACCCTCAACCTCAGCCTTGGCAAGGCTATGCTTTACCAATTAATCTATTTCCGCCAGCTATGGTAATGGCAAAGCACTACTGAGCAATTCACGTATCACTTGATATGGACGACTTCTGTTTTTCCGCCGGACCACAGTCTTGACCTCCGATCGAGCTACGAACACGAGTAGGTAGGCGGCTAGGGGGCGGTAGGGTTGCGCCTTTTCAATCAATCTCCGGCTGCTCCGCTATTGGTGCGAGCTGTAAGGAGTCTTAATCTCGAGTCAAGCTGGGGCATCATCTGCCTTTTAAGTTCAATCATTTCCTAAGACGACTCCTCTTATTCTTTCTACGATAATCCAAATTGCAGCTCTACGAGTCTGCTCAAAACTAGTTGATTCCTGGGCCATTTATTTTCTTTCACAGCCGAGCTATTTCATTCCTCTTAGTTGGCCTTTGCCATCCACTAGAGCAAGTAAGAGAACCTAGAGTAAATGAACTTAAAGAACTGCATGACTGGATTATACACCGGCTATGTATATGGATGTGCATAAAGAAGGGACGGGGCCGAGGAAGAGAGAGGGAAGAAGTTGCAACGGCACCTCATGAACTTCTTACTAAAGCAGTACTATAGGCATTTTTGAGTATTTGGATGCACGTCTTTTGTTCATATTCCTGCGCAGTTAAGAGAGAAATTGCCCCCAAGGAAACCACTTGTGTCTTTCTTAGATATGCTCAGTCAGGGTATAGACGCTATGACGTGAAATCCAAGAGACTCGATGTATCCTTGAATGTTTTCTTTAATGATGGCAATTCATATTTTCCTTAACCTAATTAATAAGCCCCAATGGAGAATGATGATGGAGAAGTATTGTGGCCTTCTCCTGTTCATCAACTCTAACCGCATTCTTCTGCAGTTGATGTTACGGATTAGCCTCACACTTCAAGCAGCTTTGCTCAACATCTTTTGCCGATTGTCAGCCTGTTCACCTGACCTTAGAGGATTCCAGTCACCCGGCACATCATGTTTATTCTTGACAGCATTTACAGTCTCTTTCCCATGGTCAGACTACTCCATAAGATCATCAGTCTAGCCCAGTTGCTTCCCTTTTAGGTGCTTCCTCTAGTTAAAGAGTGAATTTAGAAGTTCCAGGCAGGCGATAGGGGCTTTGGGGGGATAACATGAATCATATAAGCCTAAACCCTATTAGTTATGTGCTTCCCCCTTCAAGAGCTGGGCTACTACCCTAATCAAGTTCTTCATAACGTATAGTATTGGGCAGATTGAGTCTTTCTCTAATATAGTACCTAATAGTTAGATTAAGCATTAGGCGCAACTTCGACTATAAAGCATCCCGTTAATCTCTTCTCTTTTTTTCTTCAAGCTTCAAGCTTTTGATAATAGCATGTTAAACCCAGAAAGCCTCTCAACCCCTTGACAGTAGTGGGTTGTGGTGTAACACCCCCAAATTGGGTCGCAGCAGAATATGGGTCCGGGGCGTGTTACTTCTCAGATCAATAACACAAGATATATATAGAACGACCAAAAAGTCGTTTGAAAATGATACATTGGATTTAACAAAGTAATTGTTACATAAGCCCGAAGCTTAACTTGTTCACTTGATCAAAATACAAAGATTTTCAGCCCATGACAGATAACAAAATGAAATGTGACAAAATCTTTAATGCATGACATCCAAATCAAAACCACCAATGTATCCATCGCACCTCGTGCTTATTGATCCCCTGAAAAACATTGCTTTAAAACGTCAACAATAATGTTGGTGAATTCATAGGTTTGATAAATCATATATTGTAGGACCACAAGATCTCCCAAGTGTATGATAATGCAACAGATGCAGATATCATATAAATGTAATTACGTTGCTCTAAGCTCATGACACTGATGCTTGACATGTATGGATGCCAAATTAATGGCCGTTTGCCCGTGGTGATGTTCTAACCCGCAACATCCTATATTCGACATGGTATACGTTCGTTTCACTAGTGATAGCTAATCACCCGAACGGGGTTGTCAAACCCAATAGATCTATTCATAACATTCGCGCTCGTAATTAACAGTTCATGATAATGGGCTCAGATTGGGTTATCGCTACTTAGGCAACATGTAATCATAATATAAAACTTAACCACTTGTGTCCAGTTGTAAAACATTGCATGTTTTTCACCCCAAAAACTTTGTAAAACAAAAGCATGTAAAACGTGGGGCTATGAACTCACCTTGAGTTCTGATAATCCAAATATCGCAGATAATGCGTCACGTAAAAGATCGAATGCAACCTAAATTATCATAGGTCGTATAAGTACCGAGTACTTATATCAATAACATTGAATATAATTCTATAGTTGTTACATCGTACTATCGTTCGGGCTATCATAATTAAAGAGGTCATGACATGACGTTCGAGGAGTTAGGACACTTTAAATCGTAAATCCAACAACTCGTCGAAACGCCATCCGAAGAGGCCTCATTATGAAACTCCCTAGTAATATAGTACTTTGATAACCACATAATATTCTATATAGCTCAATCACCAACTAATGGTTTTGGAAAAATTGTGTTTAATAGATAACAACGTTTAGAATTACGTTTAGTAAAACTGGCGTAACTTTCGCGTTTTAAACCGATTCTGAGTTTCTTTAGCCCATCTTTTGTATTCTAGAAGCGTTTCATAATTGACATTTTTTGACTTTGTGACCTACTGGTGAACAGTAACTTTACTGTTCACTCAGACGTGAGCTTATAAAAATCGTATTCGTCGTCGTAAAACCGTAAATGTCGTATTTTATTCGTTATAGCTACGTTTTTTCGATTTTTCGAGACGTTCTCGTCTTTGAACGTTCTATAATTTTTATGAGGTTTAAAAAAATATAACTTTCTGTCATGAAATAGTAACTGTTTAAAGATAGTTTTATAAAAGTATTAATTGACGTAAAACTTGCGAAATTATAACTCGTTCGTTATTAATTGGAAAAATTACGTATTCTTAATTCATTTTGGAATCTAAAGTATGTATTTATTTGTTAAAAATACTACCCTTGCTGTTTGAAATTTTTATAAAATGTTTTTAATAAAATGTTTTTATAAAAATTTACTTACGACTTCGTTTATTAACGTATAACTCGTTTTTAACGTAACTTTTTCGTTATTAATCCGTTTAACAAGTTTCTTACTTTTTCGGAATCATCGTGAAATGTATTATCTTATAAAAATATAAAATAAGCATGTCACAAAATTCCCGGACTTTTGGACAGCAACTTTGATTAAGCTTGTTGACTCCATTTGTAACCTTTTCTTTATACTTTACTATTTGGTATTTTATCACAAAAGTCTCATATATCATATATATATAAATCATCCATATATGATGGTGTCCTTTGTCCATAATAGGTCCTCCCTATGTGTCCAAGTTACCAAGGTTAAAACTAAGTTAGATAATACTTAAGTTATAACTTTACTTAAGAAATCTCTAATTTACTAGTTTTGTAAATAATCATTTTTACACATAACCAGTGTGTACAAGTGTATTTCTTGCCCATGACTTATTTTAGTGTTCTATAATCATGATTAAAAGTCATTTCTTATTAACTGTCTTATGTATTCTTTAAGTTGAAACTATTATGAAGTTATGAAGAACCCTAATTATCCCATAATCATTTTTACTTCAAAACAATATGATAAACACTTTTTCATCCTTTTTAACATGAGTAGGTTATAATCCACAACAATATATATAAGTAATCCATGTGGTCATTTCAAGTATAAACTTTATTTTTATGTATAAAACCTAAATGGTGATATAAGCTAAATAGAATGATCATATGCATATTAATGAAAGTTATAGCAACATAAAGAGTTTAAATGGACCTTAAGAAGAATGATGATGATGATGTACAAGTACTAAACCCTTGTTTAGCCACAAAAACCAAACTTGCACTTAATAAACCCTTAGCTTCCTTAATTAAACCCTAGCTTCCTTTTTCTTGATTATAACTTGGAAATGGTTAACCAATGCTTGCAAATGTCTTAGTACATCTTAGGATATGTGTATATAGAAGTGTAAGGGTTGTAGAAAATTTTGTATGGTATGTATAAAAGGGCGTGTAAGTTTGCCGGCGCCAAGGATGGAAGCAAAAGAGGAATGTTTTGCTTTGTTTTGTTTAGGTGTTGGTGATGTTATATTTCGCTTTGATGTGTTAGTTGCTAGTTATGTGAATGTATATAAGATGTAAAGTTGGTCAAAAGTCCAAGCATGGTTCAAAGTATGGTCATGGCATGGCTCTTTGTCAAGGTAAGGTGGGAATGGTGTTGCCATGATGAGGTATGGCATGAATTTGACCAATTTGAAAGTCTTATCTTATTTTCTATGTATATATTTGTATATAGTGCATGAATTTCGGTGGAACAAAGATATACATGTTTTATTTATGTAATTTTGTGTATTGGGTATAAAAGTGGGTATTTGTTGAAGCGTAGAAAAGTTTTCGTGGTTCCGGGAGTGCCTAAACGCAATTTATCGCGAAACGTATACACTTTACGTATCCGATAAAAATAAAATGAACAAAGTTAATAATTATCCTTAAAATAATTATATAACCCTTGCTTGATGTAAACATTTAATTGTTTGATGCCCGTTTACATTGAACGCTAATTTTTGGCGTACGCGATTTAACCTAACGTTTACAATTTCAAGTAAATGCGTACAATACAAAAGGTACATTGCGGATTTGTTGACGTCGTCAATGACTTGAAAACACAGGGTGTTATATTTTTAGTTGTAGTATTAACATGGCTTATTTTTCATATGCTAGCTTATTCGTGTAAATTGATTCATGCTTAAGCTTAGATAATTAAGCCAATTTCTCTCTTGATTTTTGCCAACATAATGCATTTGGTTAGTTGAAATTTAACATGACTTACGTTCTACAACTAGGCCATTAAGTCTCATTTGGACCCTCGAATTTTGGGCCTGCGATTGAGTATTTTGGATTAAAGTGTTTCTGAGTTTTTGTTTGATTAGACTTGGGCTACGTTTGGTTTGAGAAATATTTATTGGGCCATATGTTTTAACTGCAAAAGTGAAAAATGTATTAACTGTTCTTAAGTTAACAGATTATTGTTTTTGTTTTGTGCTTATGGTACCGGTCAACTCATGAGGCGTGGAGCTTAAGGGTTTATTTAGCTAGATAGAATTGAATTATTTTCTTTAGCTAAATAAACCGAGTGGTATTTGTTCAATTGCGGCTTTTCATTTCGGTTCCATTTTCTAATCTCTTTTCAATACTTAGCATAGTTTTATTTTATTGTTTCATATTATGTTTGCCTAATTGATTTATGCCATGCTTAGTGTAGATTTATTTTATGTTTGATAATGGAAATTTCATCTTGGTAGTGAGTAGATTTATTAGTGCTTGTTAAATGATTAGTGATTTTGAATTTAGGTGCGGGTTTAAAAAGATTTAAAAAATTATTAGTCATTAGTATTTTTCAATTTTCATGCCGTCATTTACTTTTTATGCAATTTAAATACTTGTCATTTATTTTAAAGAGCTTTTTATTTTACTTGTCATTTAATTTCTTTAAACTTGTTTTCTAAGGATTTTTATTTGTTAAACCTAAAGCCCGTCTTAATGAAATTCACGTCATTAGCAAGCATTTTTCATTTTATATAAGTTTAGTTTTTAGTAATCGTTTAAAGCTTTCTTGTTATTGTTTTTATTGCTTTTGCTAGTTTATACGCTTTTTATTTCTTTATATTATGTCGAGAAGGTTTAGTAAACAAAATCAAATAATTTTTAACCATTCGGAAATGCGCGATCACGAACTTAGATCCGTTTTCTATTCACGACTTCGTCGGGGGGGGGGGGGGGGGGGGGGGGGGGGGGGGGGGGGGGGGGGGGGGGGGGGGGGGTGGGAAAAGGACCGGGAGGTTTTGAGACAACTTTGGTTAAAAGTTTGTTTCTAGAACCCGACGGAAAATACTTACTATACTATTATTGACTCCTCCTTATTATTACGTATTTATATATTATATATATATATCTTACGTGTATAAAAAGGAGCGGATCAATTTTTGGCGTCGTTGCCGGGGAAGTGTGTACGATTGTCATGTTTCGTTCGAAGATTAGTGTTTGAAGACCCTTCCCTCGTGAAGTTAATTTTCCCGTTTGTGAATATTTTCTTTTATTTATAAATATAAAACCCAAAAATATTTTTCATTTTATTTTATTAGTATTAGTATAAGATAAATAAAAAAAAATAAAAAATAAAAAAATAAAAAATAAAAAATAAAAACATTGTTCATAAAAAGAAATAAGAAAATCACAAGTTGGTAAAAGAACACCAACAAATAATACTTTCAATTGAGGTATTATCCATCAATAAGTTCCCAACTCGAATAAAAGATTCAAAAACTTGCCTTTTGTGTCACTTGCGATATACGGCTCACCTTTGAAAGTTAAACACTTTTAGAGAGCTACCGTGAAGCTTGTTTATTATTAGGTTTAAGTTATTCTATCTCGTTTTTGTCCTTTAAAAAAATAATTTGTTTAAAAAAACCTCGAAAAACAAAAATAATCATCTTTTAGCCTCTTTCTCATTTAATTTTATTTCTGACCCTCTATTTTAATTCTTCTTCTTATCCCTCTAAATTGTTTAATTCTTATGGCGTTCATATCGACTATCGGTTTAAATCCCCAAATCTCTCATCCTCTTTCTTATATTTGCTCATTAACCAACACCTCCTTATTATTATACCCAATGATTACAACCCTACACCCTAAATACTATTAATAACTCACCAAACCCCTTATATATCCCCCCCCTTTTTCCCCCCCCCCCCCCCCTTTCCTAAATCCCCCCCCCCCTTGTTCAGAATTGTGCAACTTGTGGAAACCCGGTTGATGGTCTATATTGTCAATCTTGTGCTTTTGTGCGAAAGTGTTTGAATGAAGGTTGGTATACAATTCATGATGAAAACAAATTCTAAACCACTTTGAGTCATCCTATGACAACACTAACAATTGTTAGTGTTCCGGTTATCTCTAAACCGGAACCATGCAACAATCAAACCGTTAATGAGCTCCCACAGACTTTGCCAAGTGTTCACCCGACATCCTGTTCCGGAGATGAGAATTCATTCACTTATGATTCCAAACCTAATTTTGTTGATGATTCTCCTAACGTTTTCAACCCACCTCCGCAACCCTCGACGTATTCTTATGAGATTTGTGGGAACGATGCTTATTATGGTTACGATTGTTCACCTCAAGTTCCGTTTATCTATAATCCGGAACCGTGTTACGATCAAGACTTTAATATCCCACAAAATTCTCAAAGTTTTCAACAACAATATCTTTGTTGTACCCGTTGTGGGGGCCCGCATGAGACTTTTCAATGTCAACAAGTGATCTTCTACGAACCTTGTTGTGAAAATTGCGGAGGTCCTCACGAGACTTTTCAATGTGATCAATTGATTTTCGATGAGCCATATTATGAAAACTACGGGGGACCTCATATGAGTTTTCAATGTCAACCGATGAATCAAAATTATTACGAACCTAATCCGTGCTATGATTCTAATTCTTTCGGTTTGGACCAAGTTCAACCCCCGCAGTATCCCGTCATTTATCATCCTCCTCATGAAACTTACCAATGTCAACCAATGAATGAAGATTATTATCACGAGCAAAATTCTTGCTATGATCCTAATTCTTTTGGTTTTGACCAACTTCTACCCCAGCCACTTCCCGTAATTGATCCTACTCCTCTTGAAAATGGTATGGAAGAATTATGAATTGCTTTTCAAGCTTGGAGTGAAAGTGTTCGACAAAAGAATGAGGAAGAAGAAAAGCAAATTACGGAAGAGCAAGCTTCTAAAGATCGATATTAGAAGATTCCCATTTGCTATGATGATGACGAGGACTATACCATTGCAATCACTCCCGTTTCATCAACCGAGGAGCCCGTTAACTCTCTAAGTATGGGGGACGAGCATCTTAACACTATTCCGACAATAGAATTGGACAAAGTAATAAAGTCTAGTGTTGAGGACCTTGTCCCGATCCCAAGTGAGTCCGAGGGTATTCCTGACAGTGTGTGTGATATGCCTCTTTGTAACAATCCTACCCCTCTTGAAGTTTTTAAAGAACATTCTAAGACTATCATCGATTCCAACAATGATTATTCTTCGAGTGATGATGATTCTTATGAGAACATCGATTATGTCGATGCATCACCTTCCGATGCTGAGATCGTCAGCTTAGAGGTGGTGGAGATTGTTATCCCGGAAGTTGGAGGGATTGATGATGATATTCTTCTAACAATCAAAGACGATATCCTTCGTGAAAAATTGTTGAATGTCAATCTTCTTATTGCTAACATCGAAGCATTAAAAGATAATCCCACTCCATCTTCTGATGTTATGACCAAGTCTTCCTCTACATTTCCTAACTCTTTCTTGGATGAGACTAACACCTTTGATAATTCTTTAACCGAATCTGAAATTTTCTGTTTTGATTGAAGAGAATGGTAGTGGCAGTACCACTACTCTTTTTGATTATTCTCTTCCGGATTATGAAGCTTTCTTTCTCGATGACGATCATATTAAAGAGAAGAGTAATGGCAGTACCACTACTCATGCTAATTTTTCTCAATATGATTCGTTCATCTTTGATCTTTCGATCGATTCGTTTCCTCCTGCCGATAGGAGTGATTTATATCATGAGGATTTCACCGGTGAACTCGCTCACATCATATCTCTACCGGAGTATGATTGTTTCTACTTTAAGAATAAGCCCGAGCTGGGCGATTTCACTATGGATGTGGTGGGGGATATTTTTCCATTTGTGATTTTATGTCCAGGATACCCGGATTTTGAAGACTCTCGTGCTCATGGTTTTGTCCATTCATACATTCGAGCTTCATATCCTCAGCTTCATTTAGGGAATCTAATATCCTAATCTTATCGATTATCGTTTATCTTTAGCATACTTAATAAATGGCTTTAGATTTGCGTAGAGAACCCTTAATACTTGAATTATGCCTTGAAATTAGTATGGGGGTGACAGTCTCACATTGAGGACAATGTGTAGTTTTAGTATGGGGGAATCTAGCGATTTGATTATACCTGCAGCCGTTGTTCTCACGTAACCCATTTTTCCACCAAAAATATGTGATTTATGTGAAAAATAGCAAAATTTTAAAATTTTTGTGCATGAAAAAGTCAAAAATGTTGGAATAAAGTGATGAAATAAGTGTTGTTACATAAATAAAGGTGAGAACGAGAAATTAATTTTGATCCGACTGGTTTTATACCTTAGCTTTTTCCTTAACATATTTAAATCGAGTTTGTTGCTAGTCTTATGTAGGCTTATCCATTATGCCGAGCTCGATTTATTAGAGTTGGGATTGTTGCCAGTCTATGTGACTTGTTAAAGTTCCGATCTTGATAGTTAGGCTAAGCTATTCGCAAGTCTTTCTTAGAGATTTTAAATTGCGAAGAACAAGAAATGATAGAGTCGATTATAAGTCATGATATTAAACGTAGAATAGTTGGATTTCTTTAAGGCTCATAAGTATTAATTGTGGCTTTTTCTCCCATTAGCTTGTCTTCACTTATATTCATAATGTTTAATAAATAAGGTTGTTCGGTTCAACTTAATTTTTAGTAACTTTCCTTTGATTTGGAAGTCGATGATTCGAATTTTGGCTTATTATATGCATCACATGTTTATTGCTTTATTATACCTTAATTAACCTTAGTGTTATGGTTTGAGTTAAGAGGTTAATTATTTGAATTAATAAATAGATCTCTTTTTGTTAAATTTAAATATGCTTTTGAACTTTGACTATTTCATTTTAAGTTTTTAAATAAGCTATGTATATACGGGAAACCTGAGAGTTTTTGAAACCTAAGGTCCGTGAGTCCCGATACTAGTCTCTGTGGGGTGTCAAAAGCCTGGTCACTTAGCCGCAAGGTTGGGATGTGCCGAGACGAAAGTCGCTACATGGGATGATCTCGCCTTCAAACTCATTATTCTCAGGTGGAACGTGAAGCATAGAATTTTGCAAAATGTTGATCCATGGTTGAAATTCAAAATAGCACATTCACCTAAGATATATAATTGTCGGGAGTGAAAAGATCACAAATTGCAAATATGAGTAGTGTTAGCATCTTAACTGATATTTAACTGTGATTTCGTTTTAAGCTTGGTTTGGAGCGAGTGAAAAGTCGGGGACGATGAATTTATCCTTTTTGGGGGCATTTTCGGATCGAAATGCATCTTGTTCTATGATCCCTAATAACGAAAGTCAAATTAGTTAGTTGCTAAAATATTTATAAAAAAAATAATAAATAATAATAATAATAATAATAAGAAAAAGAGAAAAACAAAAATATTAGTGGTAATGAGCATATATCTTCAATAATGGTAAAAACGGGGTGTTTTATAACTATTGATTCCTTAATCCCCTTAGATGAGCATTTTGCTACTTTTCAAGGTGATAAGTTTGGGGGGATTGAAATTTTTAGTTTTAAGCGCGTATTTATTACATTGCGTGAGGACACGGCAATACTTTAGTATGGGGGAATTTGGTATTCGCTATTTTATACATACCTTTTACCATGAAAAACGAACTCAAAAGACCAAAAACATAATAAAAATGGCAAATATATGCTTGTTTCTGTATTTGTGTATGTGTAGGTATGGATATTAAAGAAATGGACAAAAACAAAGGCAAAGCAGACAAAACCGAGCACGAAAACAAAATGAACGCGAGATAACGAGTCCAACGGTGCCCTCGGATTTCATTGGACCAGCCCGTAACCCACTTAATGGGCCGGACCAGCCCAAACGAGCAAAAGCCCATCAAAAAGCCCAAAAGAAAATGACCTAAAATTAAAAAAGATGGGGCTGACATCAGCATGATGTCATTGTCATGTGCGCAGGAATTAAATCCCACTTCTCACGTAACCAAGCACTAGTGTTTAATAGGCAAATGGTTGTTCGACATGTGGCGGAGAATTTGGTGTAACTTCTCAAATTGCAATTCTCAATTTTATTAAATGATGGAACGAGTATATTAAATCGGAGGGTGGATAAATACTGCGTTAAATGGAAGCTTTTAGGAGGGACACGCGTCATTTCATTACCGGTTGGATCAAGAATTTGTAAGCCTCAATCCGTGTGCTCGCTAATAAAAGCCAATGATTGGTTAATTATGATCGAATGATGGGATGCGATTTACAACTCTACCCCTTCTCACCCTATAAAAACACCTCGACCCCCTCATATTTCAACAGTTAGAGAGTTAGTTTTTCTTTTATTTTTCTTAGTTTAGTTAAGGTATTTTTATCTTATTTCTTTTTTGTAATAGTTTATTTTAATTTTTCTGCTTATTGTACTCAACTCTTGTCTCAAGCTTATTAATATGATGTAATAAAAATTGTTTGATGCTTATTGAAGATCAGTGGTTCGCTTAACTTATTTCCTTAAATCGATCGGCGTTCTCTTCTCCTTGTTTTTCTCGTTTAGTTTATTTCTATAAAGATGATATTTTCGTGCATATATTAGGTGGCTTATCATTCTCAAAAGCTCTTAAAGGATTAGAAAATGACTCCTATAAGCTATTCTAGCTCATTCAATTCATTCTCAATCGTTTTTAAGCACTTTTCGAAATAATAAGTTAGACTAAGTTCGATTTTAGCTTATTATTGTGCTTAATATATTCGTTTTTGGCGATTTAGTAGAAGTTCTTTATTTTTTGACTAAAAAAGACTTCTAAAATTATCTTATTTGATTGTAGAAGTGAGCTTAACTTGTTAGATTGATTATTTTTTGCAAGCTTATAGTGCTTATCTCGTGCTGAGATTTTGAAGTCGTTTAAGTGCCTTAGCACATTCAAAATCTCTAGTTGCTGTGTTTTCGAATTGCTCACTGATTCTTATTTAGTTGTCTAGAATTGGTTTATTATTTAGAGTATTAGTACTTAGATCTCAATTAGATTATCCAAGACCATTGTTTCAATGAGTTTACACTATTGTAACACATGGTTCAAAAATAGCTTTATCCTCTTTACAAGTTTCTTCTCAGCAAATGCGCTTAATTTGTTTAGGTTAAATATTCAGTTTCGTTTGCTTAATTGTGATCTTCGAGCTAATCGATTAGTGGTTTGTACTTAAGGTTTAAATCTCGGTTTTAAAGTTTTTAATAAAATGCTTAATTAGAGATTGGAAATAAGTAGTTTGTGTGTTCTGGCTTATTAAGATTCAAAAGAGCTTAAGTCATTTTATCCAAATTTGCTAGCTATAGCTTAAAATTCGTTTTTCAAAAAGTTAGTTTAAAACTCATTCAATTGCCTCGACTTGGTTATGTAAAATTTAATTGGATTTGCTACTGTGGTTGAATGAGTGAGTACAATTGTCTGCTGGGTCTCCACGTTTTACATTGGGCCACATCTTTGATTGGGCTCAAATTTATATTACTAGTAAATCTGTTAACACTTTATGTAATGTTTTGTGTTTTTAAGGTACCCTTTTAGTCAGTCTCATGATGCTGCGAGCTTTGACGGGTATTATTGTGCTAGAACCGAATTTAATTAAATGTTTTAGCATAATAAATACGGGTAGGTCATACAATTTAATGCGTTTCTCCAATTCGTTTTCCATTTTCTAATACCTTTCAATACTTAAGTAATATTTATTATTATCGTTTTATAATATGCTTTGCCTATATGATTTTTTTGCAATGCTAGTGTAGAAAATATTTTTATCTTTAATGTTATAAGACGATTCAGACATAGTTTAGTTAGTTGATTTATTTTCTCATTTTAGTGTTTAGAAATTAGAGCGGATTTAAAATATGATTAGAGATTATTAATTTACAACATTTATTTAGATTAAAGTTTTTTTTTTAAATTAAAAAAAACTACAAAAAACAAAAAAAATAAAAAATAAAAAGAAAATATAAAAAAATAATTTCTTTTAATGTATGATTTATTTTTAGAAGTTTGCATGTTTAAAATTGAATTTAATATCTTGCTTTTATTATGTCCTCTGTTTTAGATACTCGTTTGTTTAATGTATTAACAAGTTTTTATTTGATTTTATAATTATTTTATTATTTCTTTGTCATGCGTTTTAAAATGCTTTTATTACTTTAATACACTATGATTTGAAGTAGGATTTAGAACTCACACAAAATCTATTAAAAAACCATTCAAAATGCAAAATGCTCGAAACAATAATGGATTTAAACCGATTTTTCAATTCACACTGAAAGGACTTCGTCGAGGAAAAGCGACCCGGGAGGTTTTTTGATGACGACTTTGGTTAAAAGTTCGTTTCTTTTCTAAACCCGACGGAAATTACTACAATACTAATTATTATTTATCTTATCCATTATTATTAACGTATTTCTATATATATATATCTTTACCGTGGTATAAAAAGGACGTATACTGTATCTGATTCCTATATGGTATACTCCGTTACAAGTAATTTATAGACTTACCCTACATACTACCCACCCAGCTCACATACACCCGCGGTAAGACAAGGATGTCAATCCTTAAATAATCATATTATAACACACGCAGCTTAGAAGACACAAAGGCAATTAACAGTTCCTGATAATGTGGGCATTGTGAGTTTGTGGATTTGTTGCTCAAGTCATAAACGAAAATTTAATAAACTGGCTAGGAAAACTGTGAGATAGCCTATACTTAACGGTACTGCGGCCTACGGGGGGTCACACATATACTATACATTTAGGTATCATTCTATTAAGGTTAATAATAATATAATTGTATATTTATTATTTATATTAATATATGATTCGACAAATGAACACTAACAGTCATTAATTAGTGTTGTTAAAATGACAACTAACTAATAAGGCTTTTAAATTATGGGGAATTAAATGTAAATCATTAAACCAAAAATAATTAAAAAGGTCAAAAAGTCAACCCTAAGGGGGTGGGGTCTTTAGTTTGACCGGCCTAAGGACCCAAGGGGGGTTGGATTGGGCTTTTGAGCTATCTTTTCCTATAAGGAATGTATTGTATGTAAACCCAAAATCCATCCCTACTCATATTTTCTCATATCCCTGCCCCGTCTCATCCTCTTTGGTTCGAAAAACAACCCCAAAGGGTATTTTCCTGGTTTTGTTTTCTTGGTGTATCACAATCATATTACCGACGGGTCAAGAGACTAGCATTCGGGTGATTACTGTCTTGACGTTATGATGTATGGAACCGCTGTGGAGGGTTACTTACATTATAACTTATGAGTAATTTTCCGATAAGCACGTTTAGCTACACACATGGCTGTACTCAACCGATGCTAAGTGTTTGATCACTAGCATTGATTGCTATCGGTAATTGTTTCCTCATTTATGTTTTTATGTGTTTTATTTTTAAATTATATTTATTGACTAAATGAATAAAATCCGATGCGTAGCTCTGTCTAGAATTCTTCTTGTAAATATTAGGGTTAATGATTAACCAATTCCAACAGTGGCATCACGAGCCAAATCATATAGCGTAGTAATTACATAAAAAATGTAAATATTATGTAAAATCTGGCGCCTATATATGTGTAATTTATAACAACCCGGAATTTTCATCAAATACAAAAAAATCAACAAACCTATTTTTCTATAATCAAAAAATAACCGGTGGAAATTTTCCTATCTTTATTACATTAGCTTGCCATTCCAATATCTCAATATGCAATATGACTTGAATATAACTAAAATAGACAAGCTCACGCAACCTACCTATGCCATCTATATCTATTTATATGTCAATCAAACATCATAACATGTCAAGTCAATATCATAATATCATTTTTACAAAGTACATTACTCATATAATGTACCATTTGCAACATTATATCAAGACGGGCTTTAAACCGTTATCGTATACCCTCTAGAAGCCCCTAATTCATAAAGAGTTAAAAACTAAAATGATGTACTAGATATAACTAAAGCATATAGTACAACGTAACATGATATTGTTTTAATACTCGGCTCCATTCAATAACACTACCATAGCCCAATTAACCAACAAATTCGGCCTAATATTAATACCCATACACATGGCCCAAATTTTGTTTAACCATAATTCCACCCTAACTCCATCACGAAAACCCGGCCCACTTACTTTTGTTAAGACCCGGCTGCTATATACCCACCAGCCTAATCCATAAGAGAAAATTAGAGATATATAACTTACTTAATCCCTAATAACACTCCCACTTAACCCTAAACCGAGCTAGTTTCTAAACCATAACCCGTTTCTTGGTTTTTATCCGTTTTAAACCTAAACCATTAATCAAATAAGTTGTAAATACTTAATTTACAACATTACAAATCCTATTTCATCATTATAACATCATTATACATGAATTAAATCCTAGAAACCCTAAAACAAAACCCTAATCTAGTTCTAACCCTAAAACCTAAAACTAGGCCCTAGTTCAGAATCGGATCAGTCTATAAAACATAGGATCTGGGCAAATCAATAGGTTCTGGGTATTAAGTGAAAACACTAGGTTGTAGCCCTATGTCTTGTGATCATTTTGCCGGTGGAATCAACCCGATTCGACGTCGGATGAATTAGTTATAGCCGAAATGGCAAAGGTGCGCAGATTCTGCACACCTGTAGTAAATGGCTATTATCTCTAAATTTTTGTATAGTAACCCCCAAATATGTAAAACTAAACGTTGTAGAGGACTCAAATATCTAACAATGCTCACTGGTTTGAGCTTCAACGGAGTTACGGTTTGCAAATGGCAACCATTTTACCAAGACTGATGTTGGCTGTCCAAAAACAGCCATGTATAAATCAAACCAAACACCCCTAAAACGTCTAGAACCACCTCCACCTTGCACCATAGCCTTCCTTACTCAGCCCCTAGCCTCTCCACATCACCCCCATGTGTCCTAACCTGGTTATCAAAGTTTCTTGGCCTCTAAGGGTCTTCAACACTATAAATAGGGGCACATACTCTTCATTTCAAATCATCCCCCACTTCCTCCTCTATAACCCATCATAGCAGCAATACTTTGCTCAATATGTATTCTAAGAGATCTTAAGAAGTCCCAAGAACAGAAGTGAAGCAAAAGAAACCAAGAAAAGAAGCCCGAGAGTCGTTATTCTAGGCGTACGAAGCTAAAAGTCTCGATTTCGACCCGTTTCCAAGCTATAAGCTCAAACCCAGGTTCTATCAACTTCATACCTGCTACTACACCCTTATTATGTTCATATGATCATACATAAGCTCTTGGTAAAGATTCATAACCCAATTCATGCTTATTTTTCATTTTGATCCAAAACCGTACACCCGAAACCCTAATTTCGTGTTTTTCATAAAAATAAATGTTATAATGGCTAAATGTTGTTATAATCTATCCTAACATGCTTAATTAATGTTAAAATAACCACTTTATTGATTATTGAAGGAATTTGAACTTAAAACCCGCACATTTACGTTTTGAAACCCTAATTTGACCCGTTTTGCTTCCTAGCTTAACGATTTGTTATTTTAAACTTTCGTTATGTTAAACCTTCATATTTTAGCTTATATTAATAAGCTATAACCTGCAAATGTCTTTTGGAATGTTAAAATAAGCTTGCATGACAATTCGGACTTGTTTTACAAAAGTATTCCATGCAAGGGGTATATATCGTAACTTTCGGAAACTTATAACTAAAAGGGCTGAAAATGTCATTTTATCAAAGTTATAACTATAGGGGTCTATTATGTCACTTTCCAAAATACAAGGTTACTTTGTATATCTTTTAAACTTGAAGGACCAAACTCGTAAAAGTGCAAACTCCAAGGGTATATTTTTCCATTTTTCATTCTCAAGGGTCTAAAATGTAACATTTTGAAAAAGTATAAAAATGTATTCAAAACATTACAAGACATAAATTTAATTATGTATCCTATCATCATATGCTTAACGAGTATTTTTTTGATCGTATGATCTGACCCTTAATGGCTTCTCGATCTCTTTTAGGGTTCGAACGTTGTTGAGGTTCTGATGGGGTTTGACGGCTAACTAGGGCTTTTACTCCTAGTTGGTGTGATTGGTGGACGATTTAAGGCAATCATTATTGTGGTGTGTCGAAATCAAGAAACCCTAATTTGATTAGGGTTTTAATGTTCTGGGTGATTATTTTACTGATTTCGATTGCTACTGAGCTGATGTGGATCCTCTCAACGTGACGGGTACCCTGTTAGGGTTTCGTTATTGCTTATTGGATCCTGCTGCTACGTTGGGTATATATCTAATCGTTGTGATTAGATTTTGGTACTGGATGGATGATCTCGCTGACTTGAACATGTTTAATCACCATCGCGTGGTGGCGTGATGTTTACTGGGCTGATTGATTTTGGTTCTGGTTTGGTATGCTGGTTAGTGGGTTTGGGAGAGCGGGATTGAAACCCTAGTGTTAGGGTGTTGAAGACATGTGCCGATCACGGTTGTGAGCTGTTTTTGGGGCATGCGTGTACTCTACTAAACGTGGGCTTTGGTTCGATGTTTAGTGTATGATGAGGTCTTATAACAAGCACATATGCACTCGGCTTTTCAAGATTTTGGTTTCTGAAGACCAACGAGTTTACTCGTTATTTTTGTGACTGTTAGAGACGGGAAGTTAAGTGTTATATCATCACTTGTCTATCAAGGATGGGGTTATTATCTTGGATGCATTGGTGACTGTTAGAGATGGTTGCTACGGATGCATTTGTGATCTATTGATGGTCATTCAGATGCGTCATCATTTCCATGATATAGAAGTTAAGTTGGATTACCTGTTTGTTTCAATGTTTATGATTTATGTTCTAGGTTTTCCTTCTTAGTTAAGTCATAAGAGTGGCATGTCACTCTTGTGTTAGTTGTTGCACAACGTTTGTTTGTGCATAGTTTGCCCATGTAACGGGCTGTGATGCTAGGACTTCACCTACATCCATTGTACTTCAACGTTTTTTTGGTGTAATATATTTTATCGGGGTATGAATTCCCTTTTACCCAAAAAAAACCCGCGCGTTTACGTTTTAAAACCCTAATTTGACCCGTTTTGCTTCCTAGCTTAACGAATCGTTATTTTAAACTTTCATTATGTTAAACCTTCATATTTTAGTTTATTTATCCCTATATATAATCTTTTGAAATGTTAAAATACGTTTTGCATGGCAATTTGGATCGTTTTGTAATTATAATCCATGCAAGGGGTATATATCGTAACTTTCGGAAACTTATAACTAAAAGGACTGAAAATGTCATTTTATCAAAGTTATAACTATAGGGGTCTATTATGTCACTTTTTAAAGTGCAAGGTTTACTTTGTATATCTTTTAAACTTGAAGGACCAAACTCGTAAAAGTGCAAACTCCGAGGGTATATTTTGTCACTTTTCACTCTTAAGGGTCTAAAATGTAACATTTTGAAAAAGTATAAAAATGTATTCAAAACATTACAAGACATAACTTTAATTAACGCTTCTCGTGCTTATCATTTCCAGATATTGATCAAAACGCTTAAACCGATTATATCATATCACAATACTAGGGAGCTTCATATTAAGAGGTTTCATCTTGGTATTACGTTCTGACTAAGTTGTTGGGTTTACGATTTAAAGTGCCCTAGCTCCTCAAACGTTTACTGAATGACTTCTGAATTATGATGGCCCGAACGGTGATACAATAATTCCAAACTCTTCAATCAAATTCATAACTCTTAGAACCAAAGTTCTAAAGTACAATCTTCCTAAGACTTGACATATTTACTCAGGTTGCGTGACGTGGCTGTTTACTATCATTTTGCTATATCAACCTTCCTCGGTTAAGATTGTGATAAGGTCGTCAGCTTTCATTTGGAATATTATTAATCTACTTATCAGGGAAGTTCATAACCTGCTCTTTCTACTTTATTTCACTTGTTTATAAACACGTCGTGGGGGTTACATGCTGGTTACATAACTCTTTTAAATACTCGGTTTTATCTTAATAACCACATGTGATTCTTTGTCAAAGGGACTTAGTGAGTTTCAACTTAGCTTTTACTTATTTACATGTTTTATAAACCCGCGAGGGGGATACATGCTTGTTACAAACTCTTTTACATACTCGTTTTTTTAGAAAACATTGTTTTATGATTCTTTTCAAAGAATTAGTGACGTTCATAACCCGCTTTTACTTATTTAAATGTTTTATAAACCCGCGAGGGGGATACATGCTTGTTACAAACTCTTTTTCATACTCGTTTTTCTTTAGACAATGCTGAGTACATTTCAAAGACTTAGTGAGTTCATAAACTCGCTTTTACTTATTTTACAATGTTTTATAACCCGGAGGGGTGATACTGCTTGTTACAAACTCTTTTACATAAACGTTTTTCTTATAACATGTGATTGCTTTTTCAAGACTTAGTGAAGTCATAAACTCGCTTTTACCTTAATTTTAATGTTTTCATAAACCCGCGAGGGGGATACATGCTTGTACAAAATCTTTTACGTACTCGTTTATCTTTATAAACAATGTGATTACTTTTCAAAAGGACTTAGTGGAAGGTTCATACCTCGCCTTTGACTTATTGTACATGTTTTATAACAACCGCGAGGGGGATACATGCCGAGTTCAAACTACTTTTACATACTCGTTAATCTTATAACAATGTGGATTATCTTTTCAAAGACTTAGTGAATTATAGCCTCTCATTTCACATCTTTTCATAAACCGTGAGGGGGGTACTTGCTATAAAATTACGAATACATGTGTTTACAAAACTTGCATGCTATCTTGACATTCTTACAATTGCTGTCTAAGTCCTGCTATAAATTACAAATACAAGTGTTTTCCAAATTACATGCTATCCTGACATATCATTACAATTGCTGTCTAAGTTATATATCATACAAGTCGATAAATTTGACTTCAAGTCGTTAAATTGACTTTGGATATTAATGTGTTAATATTATAAATCCTACAAGTCGTTAAATTGACTTCAAGTCGTTAAATTGACTTTGGATATTAATATCATAAATCCTACAAGTCGTTAAATTGACTTCAAGTCGTTAAATTGACTTTGGGATGTTAATATGTTGATATTATGAGCTCTTCAAGTCATTAAATTGACTTTTGATGATAATGTGTTAGTGCGATGTGCTTAGACAAGGAACAAGACCAATCAGACCAAACAAGACAATAACGCAGTAATACACTGTTACTATGATAAATGTATTCGTTGCAATTATTACTAATAACGGGTGTATAATAACAATACCATTTTCTATAATAATTGTGTTTATACAATTATTACACTATGACTTGTATTCAAACTGTTTATCAAACCTATGAATTTCACTCAACCTTTGTGTTGACTTTTTAGCATGTTTATCTCAGGTTATTGAGCAATATACGGCACGGAGTGGCATGGACTCGAAGATGGCTAAAACTTGTTATCATTCACATTGTATGTAACTAGATTTTGGGACCTGCCTTTGTAAAACTCTGATTTTAAATGAATGATAACGTATCTTTTAAAAACGTCTCATTTGAGTCCTTTTCTATGATTATGACTGTTGTTCTATGAAGTAATACCCCAGATTAGCTTCCGCTGCTATATGTAAAAATGGGGGTGTTACAGATTGGTATCAGTGTCATGGTTATAGAGAACAAGGTCAAAACCTTAACTATAACCACATTTCTTTTTCAGCCATCAAAGTCCTCCGTGCCACTACATTCCGGAACAAGTATGTAAAGATACATATCTATTATACTATTACATAAATAACTTATGTTATTTACAATTGGGTTGTTATCAGAACGATGTCTTCTCCCAATCACTCTACTTCCTATATTGAGGATGCATTTTCCTCTATGAATATTCATAACTATACTTCAGCTTCATCAACTACATCGGGAAACACTTCTCATAACTCTTCAAAAGATTCTAGGGATGATATGATCCCATCAAAATTCTCACCTTTCTACAATAATCCTTGTTTGAAGGACGTACAAGTATTTTATGCTAAGGAATTACCTATTCCACCACCAGATCCTATTACTCCACCAGCTATTTTGACTCCATCTCTGGTATTACCACCATCACTACTATTTGATCCTTGATATTTCTTTGTTCCTGAAGAACTATTACCACCTAAGAAGCGAATCCATTCCTCATCTTCTTCCTCAACTACGTTATCAAATTTATCTCAGAATCAAACTTGTAATTTGGTATCACCATCTTTCTCGGTTTATACTCCTACCCCACCTCAAATATTTGAAATAGGAAAAAGTTCAATTAAGATGCGTCTGAAACATCATGAGGAACAAATCAAAGATATTTTGAATTACTTAGAAGAACTCTCTTTTCACCGTATTGAGAAAATGGAAGAAGGACGTATTGATAGAATGATCATACGAAGAAATAGTGACGAACTAAAGATCGAACTTGAGACAATCCGTACTCAGATTATCAAACTTTAAAAGAAGAAATTTGGGCAAAAGGACAAGATTGCCTTTGCTCACTACAGAATTTCCAATCTTGAACAAATAATTAAGGAAATCCAAGTTCGTCACCAAACAAATCAGGAAGATCTTTAGGATGTCATCTACCGGCTCAAAATCAACAAACTCTTAGACTAGTTATAGCTTTATCCTAGCCACGGGATGTATGGTATAAATAAAAACGCTTGTCAAATCTTGACTATCTACAGTAAAAAGACAAGTTGTTCTCAATACAAAGGCAATCCCGTTATCTACCTTGTTGTTTCTTAATACCGCTTTATTCATTCATCATTCATTCATCATCACCATTCATCATTCAACCGTCATTTGCATCATTATCTCCATCTTTATCATTATAAATCATACCATAAGTGCTTAAAATTCATTACTCTTTAAGCATTTTACTATCTTTCAAAACTTGTGATATCATTCTTATTACGTGTTATCTTGTGTTGACAGAATGCCTCCCAAAAGGACGTCAACATCTGAAACACCAATCATAACTTTAGCTGCCATCCAGCAACTAATTACTGATGGCATTTCCTCAGCTCTAAAAGCACAAGCTGCAACAGTGGCAAGTACTAGTAATCCCAACAGGAACACCGAACCTACTGGAACTCCTGTACCAAAAATGGGAAACTATAAAGAGTTCGTTAGCTGTCCACCTTTCTACTTCAATGGTACGGAAGGAGCAGTTGACCTCATTCGCTGGTTTGAGCAGACTGAATCGGTATTTTCTCATAGCAACTGTGCCGAGAAAAACAAAGTGACATTTGCTACCGGTACCTTAACCGATGATGCTCTGTCCTGGTGGAATTCATACGCTCAACCTATTGGAATAGATCAAGCCAATCAAATTACTTGGACCGAATTGAAAAGACTCTTAACCAATAAGTATTGTCCTCGAACTGAAGTCAAGAAGATAGAAGATGAATTTTACAACCTGGTTGTGAAAGGAAATGATCTTAAGACTTACATTAGGAGATTTCAGGAATTAGCCGTCTTATGCCCAAACATGGTACCAAACGCCGAGAAACTTATGGAAGTCTTCATTAGTGGATTACCCAGAAGTATTAAAGGAAATGTTACTGCCTTGAAGCCTCAAACTTTGGAGGAAGCCATCAACATAGCCTAGAGATTAATGGATCAGATAATAAAAAAAACCAATGATCATAAGCGAAAGTTTAAAGATAAGAGAAACATCATCGACAACAACAACTACCCCAAATATCGTAACAACAATAACCACTCCAACAATCGCAACAACGAAAACTATCAAAATAACCACAACAATCACAACTATAACAATGATTACCACCACCAGCAGAATAGAAGACAAGAAGCCTTCAGAACTTATACTGCCACCAACGGATACACTAGAAATCGTCCTTTGTGTGAAAGATGTACCCTACATCACATAGGTCAAGTGTCGAACTTGCAACAAGATAGGACATCTAACCAAGAACTGCATAAATAAAAGACCAACCACTAGAAACAATCTTCAAACCATATCCGTAACTTGTAATGCCTGTGGAAAGAAAGGACATTATGCGAATCGGTGCTAAAAAGCAAACAACAGGGCCACAGAAAAGCATACATAGAGATGAGCTTGCTTTTGTTCACTTTAGGATTCTACCCTAGAAACAACTCTCGAGGATATTCAACTCTCATCAGAATCTTCTTCAATCTGAAAACTCATCACAAGCCTCAATCCTTGTCGTTTGTTACTTTATTCTAGAATCCTGCTACGAGATATGTAGCATAAGTATCAACTCTTTTTAGAGTTTCATAAGTAAAGCTATCCATGAAATAATAAAGTGATAATTCCATTATGGACTCTTTTATCCTGATGATATCAAAACTGACATTATTTGTCAATTCCATCAATTCTATTATGTTCAACTCTGAATACTCTCCTCATACCTTTGAAACATAAATTATCATCCTCGATTATATGGGCGTCAGTACAATCAACATCTCAATATTATCTAACAATTCATTTTCTACACATTACCATATCATGTTTTTATGCTTAGGTAAGACGATTTATGATCATCTTATTGAAATGAATTAGGTCACTTCTTCATTTGAATAAGGAAATTATAAATCTCTGAACTATGAATTTATAAATTCTCAGTTACAAGGAGTTGAACGCTTCTTTTTGTAAGTGACAAATTATAAATAAGTAGGCTTAAGTATATAACATACGTACAAACAAGTTTCTTTCAATCCGTTTGTACAAACAATTCCTTAATCATTATCATTATTACCTTCATTATCATTATTACCTTCAATATTTGTTCATTTCCAAATCTGTATCTCACGTGATTAGCAACTCTCTTACAAATTCATAATCATTCCTTGACATTACTCATTCCATGATCTCCGTATTCTAAAATTCTCTGTTATACTCTGCAACGTAATAACAAGGAAACACACAAGAATCTATACAATGTCAAATGATTTCAATACCACTAGGTATGAAAATTTTGACAAAGACTTGTGATAGCATTCTTATTCGATGTTAACTTTTAAAAGTTAATGAATAACGATTCTTTACGATCAGAGTAGCGCAGCAGAAGCATGGTAGGCCCATAACCCACAGGTTCTGTAAATCGAAGTATTTCATCCACCCAGGTTCTATCAGGATCTGAAGAAATTCTATTGGCTGTCATCAAGAGGTGTGATCTTGAAAATAAGTAGACGTGTGAAAGGAGGTAATTATAATTATGGTGCGCAACATAATTATAAATGCATCACACACGTGGACTTGTGACCTTGATTAGCCTAACCTAAAATTTATGCCCAGTACCCACATCTATTCCCAAACAATACCACTACAACTTTCAACTAAATCTCGGGACGAGATTTCTGTAAGGGGTGGAGACTATAACAACCCAAGAATTTTCATCAAATGCAAAACCTATTTTACTATTATCACAATTGTACGGGGAAATTTTTCGCTTTATTACATTACTTTTGTTACCAATATCTCAATATGCAAGGTAACTTGCATAACTAAAGTAGACAGGCTCACGCAACCTATCTATGGCAATCCTATCTTCATATATGTCAAGCAAACATCATAACATGTCAAGTCAATATCGTCATATCCTTTTTACAAAGTACATTATTCCTATAATGTACCATTCACAACGTTATATCAAAACGGGCTTTAAACCGTTATCGTATACCTCTAAACCCTAATTCCATGAAGGTTTAATATCTAAAGTGAATGTACAAGCTACTAAATCATATATACAAGTAATATAACATTTCATTTGAAATATAAACTCCCTCCAAGTCAAGTACAAGCTTTCAAAGCATAATGTACAAGTTATTAATGCACAATATCCAAAATAGCCATTTTACCTCCATTTTCCTAAGAATCTTGTACAACCCATTAAGTACAAGTTACAAAAAAGTCATATACTTCATTTATAATCCATATTCTTCCTCATTTCATGAAATTACAAGAAACCAAAGTCAGAAACCCCAACCCGAGTTAAATACTACACTATGACCCGTTTCTTTATTTTTATCCATTTTAAACCTCAACCAACACTCAAATAAGTTGTAATAACTTATTTTACAACTATGTCAATCCTATTTCATCATTATTTCATCATCTCATATCCTTTATACAAAAATTGAATCCGAGAAACCCTAAACGTACCTAAATGGATCATTCGACTCGTTTACTCGTTTTTAACCATTTTAATCTCGAACAATTAATCAAGTGTCATTGTAAACTCATGATATAAGTTTACAATCCATGATCTATCCTTATTTTGGTAATATACACGAATTATAAGCTCAAAAACCCTAAAGAAACACTAACGAGCCCTATGTGAACCCGCGACCTTATTTACTCAATTTGACCCACTTTAACCCAAACCACTTGCAAATTTCCATTGATAAACCTTGATACAAACCTTGAGAACATATTTCTATCATTCCATGATCAATGAGCACGAAATATAAGCCAAACAAAACAATTCGACCCTAGAAGACTCAAAAGAACCCGCGACCCATTCTTTTGCAAATTGACCCATTTTAAAGGCTCTTTTTGAAAAATAACTCACCCACATGTGCTCCTAAGTAGCTTACTCAGCTGCTACAACAAATATCTAGTGTATACTTGGTCTTAAAATGAACCACATCACCTCTTTGCCTCCTTTCTTTAGCCGCGGCATACTAGGAACAAACCAACATACGAAAGCTAGTTTCGAGCTTATACAACTCACCTAATAGCTTCTACACATTATAATCTAGACCCCTTACATGTCCAAACCAGATTACAAAGTCTCCTTGGTCCCAAAGTTTCGAAAATACTATATATAGGGATGTTATGCCTTCATTTTCATTCATCCCCCACTTCCTCCTCTATAACCCATCATAGCAGCAATCCTCTGCTCAATATGAATTCTAAGAGATCCTAAGAAGTCCCAAGAACAGAATTAAAGCAAAAGAAACCAAGAAAAGAAGCCCGGGAGTCGTTATTCTAGGCGTACGAAGCTAAAAGTCCCAATTTTGACCCGTTTTCAAGCTATAAGCTCAAACCCAATTTCTATCATCTTCATACCTGATACTACACCCTTATAATGTCCATATGATCCTAAATAAACTTTTGTTAAAGTTTCATAACTCAATTCATACTCGTTTTCCATTTTGATCCAAAATCGTACACCTGAAACCCTAATTTCGTGTTTTTATTAAAACTAAATGTTTTAATGGTTAAATGTTGTTATAATCTATCCTAGCATGCTTAAAAAATGTTAAAATAACTACTTTATTGATTATAGAAGGAATTTGATCTTAAAACCCGCGCGTTTACATTTTAAAACCCTAATATGACCCGTTTTGCTTCCTAGCTTAATGAATCGTTATTTTAACTTATTGTTCGTTAAATCGAATCAGTATTTTAGTTTATTATAACTTATAAATGTCTATTGAAATGTTAAAATAAGCTTGCATGGCAATTTGGACATGTTTTGTAAATATTATCCATGCAAGGGGTATATATCGTAACTTTCTAAAATTAATAACTAGAAGGGCTGAATATGTCATTTTATCAAAGTTATAACTATAGGGATCTATTATGTCACTTTCAAAGTGCAATGTTTACTTTGTATATCTTTTAAACTTGAAGGACCAAACTCGTAAAAGTGCAAACACCAAGGGTATATTTTGCCATTTTTCATTCCTAAGGGTGTAAAATGTAACATTTTGAAAAAGTATAAAAATGTATTCAAAACATTACCTGACAACACTTTAATTAACTCTTGGCGTGCTTAACATTTCCAGATATTGAATAAAACGCTTAAAACCGATCATCCGGAAGCTATATTGTACCACAATACTAGGGAGCTTCATATTAAGAGGTTTCATCTTGGTATTACATTCTGACTGAGTTGTTGGGTTTACGATTTAAAGTGCCCTAGCTCCTTAAACGTTTACTGAATGACTTCTGAGTTATGATGGCCCGAACGGTGATACAATAATTCCAAGCTCTCCAATCAAACTCATTAAATTATTAAACCAAAGTTCTAAAGTACAATATTCCTAAGACTTGACATATTTACTCAGGTTGCTTGATGTGGCTGTTTACTATCATTTTGCTATATCAACCTTCCCCGGTTAAGATTGTGATAAGGTCGTCAGCTTTCATTCTGAAATATTTATTGCATCTACCTATCAGGTGAAGTTCATAACCTCGCCTTTACTTATTTTACATGTTTTATAAACCCGCGAGGGGGATACATGCTTGTTACAAACTCTTTTACATACTCGTTTATCTTATAACAATGTAATTACTTTTCAAAGACTTAGTAAGTTCATGGCCTCTCATTTCAATCTTTTCATAAACCCGTGAGGGGGATACATGTAATAAATTACGAATACAAGTGTTTTCCAAATTACATGCTATCCTGACATATCATTGCAATTGTTGTCTAAGTTATCTATCCTACAAGTCGTTAAATTTGACTTCAAGTCGTTAAATTGACTTTGGATGTTAATATGTTGATATTATGAGCTCTTCAAGTCATTAAATTGACTTTGGATGATAATGTGTTGGTGCCATGAGGTTAGGCAAGGAACATGACCAATCAGATCAATCAGACCAAACAGACCAAACAAGACAATAACGCAGTAATACACTGTTATTATGATAATTGTATTCGTTGCAATCATTACTAATAACGGGTGTATAATAACAATACCATTTTCTATAATAATTGTGTTTATACAATTATTACACTATGACTTGTATTCAAACTGTTTATCAAACCTATGAATTTCACTCAACCATTGTGTTGACTTTTTAGCATGTTTATCTCAGGTAATTAAGCAACTTACGGCACGGAGTGGCATGGACTTAAAGATGGCTGAACTGTTATCATTCACACTTTATGTTTTAGATTGTGGGACCTGCATTTTGTAAAAACTCTGATTATAATGAATGATAACTAAATTTTCCAAAAACGTCTCTTTTAAGTCGTTTTCTATGATTATGATTGTTGTATCCATGAAGTAATACCCCAGATTAGCTTCCGCTGCTATATTGTAAAAATGGGGGTGTTACACAATCCCCATGAGACATGTTGCGTCGTTTTGGTGTTCATTGCCGTCTTCACTATCGCTCCATGCTCCTTCAAGAAAAGCCTTGTTCTCCTTCGGCTTTCTACACTCATTCGCAAAGTGGCCTTCTATCCCGCAATTTTAGAAAGCTCCCTTTTTCTTTGAGTTTTCACCACCTTTATCCTCGAAGTTATTACCACGGCCTTTACTGAACCGATTACCTCCATTTCCAAATCGATTTTCGCGTCCGAACCGATTACCTTTGCGAAAGAACTTACGGAAGTTCCTATCCAACAAATTAAATGCTTTAGCTTCGTCTTCTTCGTATATGTCTTCATCGCTTCCATCTTGACTATCACTATTGTCACTAGTTTGTTCCCTAGAAACTTTAGCTTTGAGAGCTAATGACTTAACCTTTTCTTTAGTAGTTTTAAAGGTTACGCCATCATTATCCAAAACCATTTCATATACGTTAAGGTTACCAATTAGCTCATCAAGAGGGAGAGTGGCCAAGCCTTTGGATTCTTCAATGGCTGTCACATCGGCTCTCCATTTCAATGGAAGAGTACGGAGAAACTTTCTAACATGATTCTTGCTAGAATAGTCCGGATCTAAAGATTTGAGACTAGTCATAATAGCATTGAATCTTGCGAAGCTGCTAGCAATAGTTTCTTCATTTAAAATTGAGAACTTCTCGTATTCTTGAGTGAGAAGATCAATCTTACAATTCTTGACTTGTGACTTGCCTTGGTGAGTGATGATGAGTGTATGCCAAACCTCCTTAGCGGTTTTACACATGAAGACTCGTTCGTACTCTTTACGTGGTAGGACATTATAAAGAGTCATCTTGGCTTTATTATTCTTCCCAAGTTGCTTCTTTTGCTCATCCTTGAGAAGCTCGTACGGTGTTTCCTTCATTAACTTCGTTTTTTCATCTTCAACTTCGAAGTAAAAATCGCCGTTTTGGATGACTTGCCATAAGTTAATATCTTTGGACTTTACGTAAGTCTCAAATTGGGCTTTCCAAAAACAAAAGACATTTGGTTCTAGCAAAGGTGGTCTTTGCATAGAACACCCCTCGACGTAGTTCTCTTAAGCCATGGATCTTTACTCAACTTTTTCAAAAATAGGAGTTAGGATTTCGAATTTTTGAAAAAGAATTTTTCAACTTAAAACGACTTCTCGGGAAGGTTTTAACGCTTGAAAACTTAAGAAAGCTGCTCTAATACTAATTTTAGAACCGTAGAGGGGGGATACGGTTTTCTTGACTTCTTTAAAGTTTATAAAACTTTAAGTCTTGAAAGAGCTGAGTGGTGTACTGATCTACTTTGCAATGAGAACAATAAGTACATAGAGAGAAGAAGAGACACCACGATATATACTAAGGTTGAGCATCGGCTCAAACCTGACCCGAACCGACTATAACCAAAACCGAAACCAAAAAGTGGTGAAAGGCTGGACCGAAACCGAACCGAATGAGACTCGGGTCGGTTTGGTTTTTTTGGTTTTATCGGGTCGGTTTCGGTTTTAGACACCAAGAACCGAAATTGCAAATTTTGGAGGGAAAATGGTAATGGGATGTATATATTACTTAATGGGTCTTGAACTTAGTTTAAGTGAATATCAACTTAATTGGGCCCGTTTACATATATGTTGAATCAGTATGCTGATTTAAGAGTAATTATGTTGAATCAGTATGTTACTTCACACTTTTCTTGTAATTATCAATAAAGGTTTTCTATAGATCTTTTCCAAAAATGTTAATTGAAGAAATATTGTTAATGCTTCTCCCTATAATAAGCATTGTATAAATGTTTCCCCATGAGAAATTGAATGAAATATACTTAGATATAAACAGTGTACGTGATGAATTATCAAGTGATATAAAAGTATGTATTGGACCTGGTCTGTGTGATGGCAGAAACCAGAACAATAGTTTGTCTTTCTTTGTGGATGATAAAGTATGTATTGGACCTGGTTTGTAAAACCTAAAAATCTCAACAAGTGTAAAATTACCAAAATACCCCTAATGCAAGAAAATTACATAAAAGCTTAAATAAAACTTCATTTAAATGTTAGAAATGTTAAAATTTATAAAAAGCAACATGTGACCAATTATAAAAGTTATGTAAGATTAAATACTTTATAATTAGGCAAGAAAAATATTAATAATTATATATAATATTAGTAAGCCGAAATTATATGTAAATTAATTTATTATACTTTTCACAAATTAAATCAAATAAAATTTAAGATAAAATAACAAATAATATGGCTAATTTTAAAATTCTGATTATTAGTCTAATTAAAAAGCCCAAATCCGGCCTAATATCCCTAGTATATCTTTTATTAACATTTCATTTTATTAATTCCTAAAAAACAATAAGAATAAAAAAAACTAAAAGAAAACAAAAAAAAAAAAAAAAAAATAAAAAAAAAAAAAAGATAGAAAAAAAAAAAAAAAAAAAAAAAAAAAAAGAAAAAAACAATAATAAAAAAAAAAAAGCTATAAAAAAAAAAACTAAAAGAATAAAAATTCCCGAAACCCTAAAAAATCAATAGGCGGCATAAAATTTATATAAGGGCAAGGACGAATACCTAAGTGTTTTTGAAGGTCAGGATCGTGGAAAAATATTGGAAAGATTGTTTAAGGCTTGGTACGATTGTGGTATATTGTTTTGGTGTTTCGTAAACACAAACCGGGTTCAATAATTCGAAAAATCACACCAAGATCATCAAGGTATTTTATGTTACCTCATTATTTCATCATATTAAATCATCTATTCATAAAGAATAAATATATCATGCATGTTATTATTGATTTTAATAACTAAAACCTGTTTGAAACCCTAAATATAGCATAATATGAAAATCGTCATAAAATTATTTTACATATTGAATTTTAAATTTTCTAAGGATTTTAATACATATAATGACTCAGATAAATATGTATGAAACAATTAAGGAAGGATTCGAATACTTTATTTGGGAATTTTTTCTCCATTGTTTTGCCGATTTGTCGAATACAAGGAAAAAGGAAAGAAAAATTATAAAATAATTAGGGTTAGGGTTTTTGTATAGTTTTTCCAGAGTGCAATAAATGCTAGTTATTGGGTAATAAATTGTGGGTTGTGATTGGGAAAAATTTAATTAGGGTTTAGTATTTATTTGTTATCCGATTTGTTGATTATTAAAAGTATAATGACTTAATTTTGTAATTTCTTCTGAAAATATTAGGTCCTATTTTAAACATGTTATTATAATTATTATATTCTGTATAAAATAAGTTGGGGGGTATAAAATGTCATATTGATATTATTTTAGATTAAAATGGTTAATTACATATAATAAGTAATTAGAAATTAATTAATTAAAATAGAGGGACTAAAAATAGTAAATTCCTGAAAAGTGTAAGTTTGGTTAGTAGATTAATGTATATAAAAGTTATGAATTTCAATTTAGAATCTATAAGGACTTGTTTTGTTAATTATGGATAATTTAAAGATAGTTTAAATAATCAATAAACCAAAAATGCTAAATAATGTAAATTGCGTAAATTAAGTGGTTTTGACTTGTAAATACAGAAAATGGAAGGTATAAACTGAATAAAATGAGAGAACTTTGATATTACACTTTTAACCTTGAAAATTGTAGAATTAGTATATTAAACCCTAAAAAATAGCAAGATGACATATTTAACCCTAAAACTAATGTAAGGTTTGTTACTAAATTCCCTAAACTATTCATAATACATAATAGAACCTTCAAATTGAAGAATATTACATAATTTTAGGAAATTTACTAAAAATTGAAAGTTTACTAAAAATAGAAGTTACTAAAAAATTGAAAGTTTAAAAAATGGAAAGTTACTAAAAAATCGACCGTTCCAAAAATAAGTACAAAACACTAACAGTAAATTGTTTTGTAAAAATCGAATTCCCATTTACATTATGACCGGTCAATAGGGCTTGATTTGATATTCCATTGGTGTTTACTTTGATTTCTTGCTTTGCTACGTAATAAGTTACCAGATATACAGACCTATAACGTTAAGGTTTATCACATGACATATTCCTCTCTATCTTTGAATTTCCTATGAGATTTTGCTACATTACTCTGAGCCTTTTATCTTGGATCTTCTTATTATGAATCTGATATTATTTTCTAGTTGAACCCTGCGTCTGCTACCTTTTGAAACTTGAACCTTTGACAATGACCTTCTGCTAAGATCCCTTTTGAAATGAACTTTGATATGACTATGCTTTGAACCCTTCAGTTTGAGACCCGAGCCACATATTTGTTTCCTACCATGAATGGTAAAAATGCCGGTCATTGATGCACCCTTTGCATGACTCATGTGTGAGTGAGTGAATTCTCACGCCGTCCCCATGTTGATATTAATATGCGCATTATGAAGATTATTATTTGTATAAGGGGCTTATGTATCATCCACGAATTTGTTTTGTATTCGACGGGTTATTGACATTATGACATATGTATAATTGGTGACTGATTGTTTTGGGTGCATTCCACGTCTTTCACAAATTTTGGAGCTCATGACTCCATGGTTAACTATGATATGTATTTGTTTGGGCTAGTTTAAATTGGACATAATCTGACTTCTTGATTCACATACTTACACAATGAATTTGACTTCTGAATTGTCCTTACCTTATATATGTTATTGCCGATTTATCATGACCATGTGTGAAACCTTTGCACCTATATATCGTATCCCAGTTGATTTTCTATTTCTTTATCGTACGATTATTATATATATATTAACTGTTCACAGGGCTTTGTTAAGCTCAGGCTGTACTTTCGTTTCCTGAGCAGGTATCTAAGCTAGAGCTAGGTATGCTTTCGGGAAAGAGTGCGAGTGGGACTTACCCTATAGATTTAGTGTTCGATAGTGCTATGTTTCCATTCGAGACAATTTGTTATGTTCGGTTATTTTCTTATTGGGATGATGTCCTGTTCTTTAAGAACTAATGTACCTAAAGTCATAGTTAACTTATTTTCTTTGGTATAATTATTTAAGACTTCCGCTGTTTATGCTTGTGTTATGAAAAAGTATGCGCTTGATGTCACACCATATTTGTAATTACTTTTACCCCTTTAATTAGGTCGGGGCGTTACAATTTATGGTAACAGAGCCAGGTTAATCCGAAGAGGTCTTATGACCTTAGAGCTTAAGCTATGACCATGTGAGGATTGGGTTATACATTAGTTTCCTTCTGCGTAACTCTCTACCGAGTAACCTATCTTTGTTTTCCGTTATGCTAATCTCCTACACCTCTTAATTCGAACGTGTATAATCATTTCAACCCAATGAAGAAACCATCATGCAATGACCATGAATATGTTAACTGCCCTCTACGTTTTGATGATCGTATTCGTCCTGCGAATTTACTTCCTATCCAATATGTACGACTTTTGATGTGGATTTCGTTGGCAAGGATTGGTTGGCTATCTCATCGAGCTACGCATTGACTGCAAAGCTAGGACGTGTGACTTTTTTAACGTTCGCCAACCTGAATTTGTTTTATCATGTTCCTCACCGTCTTAAGTGCCGTTAAGCACATCTCTGCTATGAAGGCACGTACCTTGATATCTCAATGGGTTCCAAGGTTTTTCTGCTTCTGTTATTGACACATCTTTGGTATGAGTCCTATAATGAAAATCTTTCTGTGTTCCGGAATTCGCTGATGTTTTTACCGATAGAACTTCCTTGGACTTCCTCCGGCTTATAGAGATTTAATTTGGCATTGAGTTAATTCCCGTGCTAACCATCTCAAAGGCTCCTATCGTATGAGCAACCCTGTGGAAAATGAAGGAGTTAAAGGCACAGTTACTGAGATGTTTTGGAGAATGGCATTATTAAGACCCAGTGGATTCACCGTGGGGTGCACCGGTTCTATAATTGATAAGAAGAAGGATGGGAGCATGCCTTGTGTATTGATACCGCAACTCAACCGTATTACTATTCGTAACCGCTATCCTCTTCTGCGAATCGACGATTTGATTTGACCACTGCAAGGCCAAATATTTTCTAAGAATTTATCTGCGATCTGGTTATCACCAGCTACGTATGAGAGGGCAGGATATAATCTAAGACTGTCTTTTACGTACGCGTTATGGCTACTACTAGTTCTAGGTGTTAAGCCCTCGGTCTGACTAATGCTCCTGCCGTGTTTATGGATTTTGATGACCGTAATTCCACTAAAAGTACCTTGATAAAGTTCGTAATTGTTTCATCGACGACATCCTCGTTTTCTCAAGTCTGAAATAAGATCATTAGCGACAAAATCCCCCCCCTACGATTGTGTTAGAGATTCTATAGACAGAAGAAGTAGTATGCTAAGTTTTCGAAGTGCGAGTACTGGTACAGCAAGTCGCTTCCCTTGTCTATTGTAACTGCAACGCATCATTATGGATCCATCACAAGCAAGAAGCTATCACCAATGGCCGAGACCCTAACAACGGTGACGGAGGTTGAGAAGTTTCTGGGGCTGCTGGCTATTAACCGATGTTTTATTGTTTGAAGAGGTTTCTCTCCAGTAGGCTTTACCTCTTACCCAGCTGATGAAAAGGGAGGAGAAGTTTGTGTGGACGATGAGCGTAAGGAGAGTTTTGAAGATTAAACGGATATTTGTGGTCTGCCCGATATTTACCTTCATCAGGTTCCTTTGGTTTTCAGATATACAGTGAGCATCGAAGAAAGGGTTGGGTTGTGTTTTTGATGCAAACATGGAAGTCGATCGCCTACGCGACAAGGCAGCATAAGCCTTATGAATAAATTTATCCAACCCATGTATCTTTAGTTTACTGCGTGGTATTTGCATTGAAGATCTAGAGACACTATCTGTATGGTGAAGCTTGTGATATATTTACAGATCATAAGAGTCTCAAATATATTTTACTCAGCTAGAAACATAACATGAGACAGAGGAAGATGGTTGAACTTCTGAAAGATTATGACACTAACATCCGAACCATCCAGGCAAGGCAATGTGATGCCGACGCACATAGTTCAAAAATCTTGGGATGATAGCTTGTTTATATTCCATAATCCTTCGTGATTTAGAGCGTTTGAATGTTGTGAACTATGTGTACTAGTTCTGGTGGCTTATTGGGCGAGTATGAGGATAGATTCTAACCTCTTGCTACCGATCAAAGAAGTCCAAAGGACGGACGGAGGGTTTTGGGCTATTGTGCAGAATGTTGTAAGCGGTAAACAACTGAGTTCAGTGTTGATGAAGACGGTGATGTGTGTTTGAAGAATAGGCTAAGTGTTTCCTATGGTTCAGGCACTTTCGTCGAAAAGGTTATGACGGGAAGCTCATAGTTCCCATTTAACTATTCATCCGGTTCAACCAGAAATGTAATAAAAAGATTTGAAATATTCTTTAGTGGAAATGGCAAGAAGCAAGATGTGCTACTGTTTTGATATCCAAGTATTAGACATATCAGCAGGTCAAAATTAAACATCAAAGGGCTAGTGGTTTGTTACACCGTTGGATATTCCCGTATGTGGAAATGGGATGAGATTCCGAGGGATTCGATACAGGTTTACCTACTACACAGAAAAGACGTAAGCGATTTGGGTGGTTTGTTTTGATCGGCTAACAATGTCTGCTCATTTCTTACCCATTCTGAAGAACAATTGAGTATAGTAAGTTGCGGAGATTTTTCGACATTTAAATCGTTACGACTGCATGGTACACCGTGAACTTCTTATTGTGTCCGACGAGAACCGAAGTTTACGTCTAAATTTGGAAATGGATTACAGAAAGTCTTGGGGAACTCGTCTTAAGTTCATTACAGCATTTCACTCAACTTATGGTCAGTCAGATAGTGACATTATCAGACTTTGGGAAGATATGTAGATGGCTTGTGGCTTTGGAATAGACATGTATTGGGATGAATATATTGTGCCTTGGTGTAGTTATGCCATACAAAAATTATAGGCATGCTAGCATCAAGGCAGCAACCTTTTGAGCTTTAGTATGGTAGAAAATGTCGAGCACCTAATAAGTCTGGGATGAAGTAGGTGAACCGTTAAGATTGAAGGTCAGCTAATCGAGATTACTAATGAAAAGTGGCTGTATGCTAAGGAAGAAATTGAAAGAGCTAGATCGCGACAGAACGTTATGCTGATAAGCAACGACGTGACTTTAGAGTTTCAAGTTGGAGAACGTGTAATTTCTGAAGTTTTTCTCCATTTCAAGGAGCTAAACGTTTTTGGGATCAAGGGCAAGCTCAGTCCTCGTATTCATTGTTCCGTGTTGAGATTTTGGAAAAAACGGTAAAAAATTGGAGAGGTTTCGTATAATACTTCGCTTCCACCGCAAGTTATCGCACGTTCCCAATGTCTTTCAGTGTATCCGACATTTGAGGGGATACCATTAATCATCCCATTGCATGTCGCATCTTATCCATTTGAACAGATTCAAGCCAATATGTCTTTGTCCGAGGAACCAAAATCCATTCTGGATTCGGCAAGAGAGATGTCATGAGAAACAACGTTAATCCTTTTTGTGAAAATTCTTTGGAAGAATCACCCAGAGAGTGAGGCTACCATGGAGACCGAAGAGTCTATGCGAGCTAGTATCCTCATTTCTATTTTCTAGTTCGGTTGTTTTCTTTCGTTCTCATTTCGTTTTCATTCCGGTTCATTTCAATTTTCGAGGACGAAATTTTTTTTTAGAGGGGAAGAAGTTGTAAAACCTAAAAATCTCAACAAGTGTAAAATTACCAAAATACCCCTAATGCAAGAAAATTACATAAAAGCTTAAATAAAACTTCATTTAAATGTTAGAAATTATAAAAATGCAACATGTGACAATTATGAAAATTATGTAAGATTAAAATACTTTATATTATGCAAGAAAAATAATTAATAATTATATATATATATTTAGCCGAAATTATATGTATTTATTTAATTATACTTTACAAATTAAATCAAATAAAAATAAGATAAATACAAAATAATTTGGCTAATTTTAAAATCTGATTTTAGTCTAATTAAAAAGCCCAAAATTCGGCCTAATATCCTAGTATATCTTTTATACATTTCATTTTATTAATTCCTAAAAAACTAAAAATCCCGAAACCCTAAAAAAATCAAAGCGGTGGCATAAAAGTTCTTTCAAGGGAAAGGACGAATTTCCTAAGGTGTTTTGAAGGTCAAGGATCGTGGGAAAAATATTGGAAAGATTGTTTAAGGCTTGGTTCGATTGTGGTATTTGTTTTGGGTTCGTAAATCACAACCGGGTTCAATAATTCGAAAAATCACCAAGAATCATCAAAGGTATTTTTGTACCTCATTTTTCATCATATTAATTCGTTTTAATCATAATAAAAAATTATCATGACATGTTAGTAGATTGATTTTATAAATTAAAACCATGTTCGAAACCTAATATTTAAGCTAATAATAAATCGGCAAAAAAATATTTTTATACCATTGATATATAGTATTTTTATACGATAATGATATCATAAATGACTCAATAAATTGTAGTAAAAATTTAAGAAGTGATTCGAATAATAATAGGGGATTTTTCTTGGTTTTTATTTATTAGCCCGAGTTTTCGAAAAAAAGGAAAAAGGAAAGAAAATGATAAAAATAAATTATGGTTTAGTGATATGATAAATTTTCCAGATTCAATAAATGCTAATGATTTGGTAATAATTGTGTGTTGATGATTGGAACAATTAAATTAGGGGTTTTCGTATTTATTTGTAGCCGAATGTGATATTTAAAAGGATAAGTACTTATTATGTAATTATATGAAACTATGAGGTCCTATTAAAAACATGTTATTAAAATTAATATAATCTGTAAAAAATACGTTGGGGGTATAAAATTCATATTGATATTATTTTGGATAAAAATGGTTAATTACATATAAAAAATAATTAGAAATTAATTAATTAAAATATAAGAGGGACTAGAAAATTGTATAATACAAAAAAGTGGAATGTTTGGTAGTAGTTAATGTATAAAGTATGAATTTGTCCATATTTGAATCTATAGTACTTGTTTGTATTTATGGATAATTCACGATATTGTTTTAAATAATTAATAAACAAAAAGGGCTAAATATGTAAATTGTGTAAATTAAGGGTTTGACTTGTAAATACAGAAAATGGAAGGTATAATCTGAATAAAATGTGAAACTTTGATATTTACACTTTTAACCTTGAAAATTGTTGATTTTGTATATTAAACCCTAAAATATGGAAAGTTGTCATATTTAACCCTAAACTTGTAAGGTTGGTAATTAAGTCCCAAACTATACAAAATACTTAATAGAATCTCAAATGATGAATATTACTAATTTTGGAAAGTTACTAAAAATGGAAAGTTACTAAAAATGGAAAGTTACTAAAAATGGAAAGTTACTAAAAATGGAAAGTTACTAAAAATGGAAAGTATAACTTAAATGAATGGTTTGTAATTCGAATTCATCATTTCTTTAGGTCCGGTCAAGAGGGAGTGATTTTGATATTCCTGTGGTGTTTTCTTTGATTATTGCTTTGCTTTCCTGTGGTGTTTTCTTTGATTATTGCTTTGCTTCGGAATAAGGTACAGATATTCTGACCTTATCGTTAAGGTTTCTCATGACATATTCCTCTCTATCTTTGATTACTTATGTGATTTGCTACATTTGCTCTGAGCCTTTTATCTTGGTTCTCTTATATGATCTGTTATTATGTTCTATTTGAACCCTGCTATGCTACCTTTGATATTTGAACCTTTGACATTGAACCTTTGCTATGATCCCTTTGAAATGAACTTTGATATGACTTTGCTTTGAACCCTTCAGTTTGAGACCCGAGCCACTATTTGTTTCCTAGCCATGAAGGTAACATGGCCGTGTCATTGATGCACCTTTGGCATGACTCATGTGTGGGTGAGTGATTTCTCACACCGTCCCCCATTTGATATTATATGCGCATTATGAAGATTATTATTTGTTTAAGGGGCGTATGGATGCATCCTAGATTTGTTTTGTATTCGATGGATTATGACATTATGATATATGTATATTTGGTGACTGATGTTTGGGTGCATTCCACGTCTTTCACAATTTTGGAGCTCGCGACTCCATGGTTACTATGATATGATTTGTTTGGGCTTGGTAATTGGACTTGATTTGATTTTCTGATTCATCTTACCTTACACTATGAATTGACTTCTGATTTGTCTTACCTTATATTTGTATCCCTTTGATCATGTATTGTGATATCCTTTGTACCTTGTATCGTATCCTTTGATTTTCCGTTATCTTTTGCGTTCGATTATATATATCTGTTCACTGGGCTTTGTAAGCTCAGCCGCACTTTCTTTTCCTGCGGCAGGTATCTAAGCTAGGAGCTGGGGTTGCTTTCGGGATATGAGTGCTGAGTGTGGACTTACCCTAGAGATCTTAGTTTTGATATATGATTTGTTACTTTTCGAGACATTCGTTATTTCGGTTATTTCGTTTGGATATGTCTGTCCTTTAAGAACTTATGTACCTTAAGTCATGTTGACTTATTTTCCTTTGGTTATTTATTTAAGACTTCCGCTGTTTATGCTTGTGTTATGATTATGTATGCCTTTGATGTCACACCATATTTGTAATACTTCTACCCTTTTGGGTCGGGGCGTTACATGGTTTGTGTAAAGTTATATAAGTTGATCAACAAGCTTTGTGTGCTTGTGTGACTACTGACTAGTGAGCTAAACATGTTGCAAAGTGCAAATAGCCAAATACACAACAACAACAACAAAAAGTTTATTTGGGAATGCTTGTTAGCTCTCCTTACCAGCTTTAACACTGAGCAACAAAAACAACACAACTAGTGACATAATACAGTTACTGCAACTAGTGACAAATACAGTAGCAATAAGTTCAAATACAGTACCGAAAAGTGGAGAGCTAGTAGCTACTATAATAGAAATTCAAAAATGCAACTAGTGACAAATACAGTAGCAAGAAGCCAACAGATACAGTAGCAACAAGCCAAAAAATACATAAGTTCAAATTTGGTACAACAGCAACATTTTTCCCTTCTAAGCAACATCTTTTTCTTTTGGTACAGCAGCAGAAAACTTCCATAAATTTCAATTCAATCAAGCTGCAGAATTCTTCCCTTTTCCATGATTTTGTTCCCCCTTTTGTTGGTCTAAACCCTCTTGGATTTCTAAAAAATTATGATAACAAACATATCAATAATGAACAGGTGGTAGAAGATTGCATTGCAGTTGGTTTTGTTTTGTTTGAGCAACATATCTAACATGATCACTTTTGTTCATGTTTAATAAACTGAATTATTGAAAACCATTTGACACCTAATCAAGACTAAACTGATGTGGTACATTTACATATGAATTGGTGTCTCCTTACTTTATTCTTTGTTGGTTAAAAATTGAATTGGTGTCTCCTCACTTTCTTCATCGACCTCCATGGGTATACAACCATTTTTTATCAAATGTCTAAACCCATAGCCAATTATTTCCGACTTCATTGTCGGATCCAAGATAACGGCAAAGTACATATAATGGTTGATTTTTTTGTAATCACCCTAATATTTGTCATACTTTGGTCTCATTTTGGAAATCATTTCTGTAACGAAAGCATTTTCTTGCCACTCGCGAAGATGCTTATCAATATCAAGTATCTCTCCAAACCACAAATGAGCTACGGGACTTGATAATGTTGACACAAGTTTTGTTGTTTCTTTAAACTTTTCCAAAAATGCAACCACCTTCTTACAAACCTCAAAATCAGCCCGCTTTGGTAATTTCTTAAGGTCTCGAGCAAAACAAGAGTTATTAAAATCATAATCAAAAAATGCATCTTTTAACTCAATATCCGTTTTCAACATATCATGTGTGGAATTCCATCCTGTAGGGCATTCGGAAATCAAAAACTTACTTGAAGCACAAGTATTTTCAACACTTTCTTTAAAGTTAGTATCTCTTTGGCTCAAATGTTTTATGTATTTCACGGCCAAAGCTATGGTGTCTACTTCTTTTTTGTATGCTTTTAAACCATCTTTGACAACTAGGTTTAAAATATAAGCCATACATCTTACGTGAAAGTGTTTACCATCATCATACTTAGTTGGTAAATTCTCTAACAAGTATTCAAGAGCTCTGTCATTTGAAGCAATATTATCAACCGTCATGGTCATAACATTCTTTATACCCCATCTATTTATGCATTCCAAAAGTGCCCTACTAATATCCACCCCTCTATGGCTATGAATTGGTCTAAAATTGATTATTCTTTTGTGCATCACCCAATCATCATCTAAAAAGTGGGCAGTTAAAACCATAAAATTTATCCTTTTATAACTAGAAGTCCACATATCGGTGGTAAGATGGACCGTGGTGGAATTATTGCTTAAGAATTTTACAAGGCCCTTTCTTTCCTCAAGATAAAACTTTGAAACATCCCTGGCAATCGTAAAATGAGAGGGCAAATCAAATTTAGGTTGCATGTTCATGGAAAATTCAATGAAGGTCGGGTGTTCAACAAACTTAAATGGAAGTTCCGCTTGAATAATTAGCTTAATCAACGACTTTTTGATCACTTTTTCATCATATTTCTAAGTTTGTAAAGTTCCACTCGTACTACCACCCTCGTTAGCCCCACCAATATTTTTCTTAAATGATAGTTTTTTTGTTTATTACGTACCTCATTCTCGGGGTTTAGTTTACAATCTACGTAATGCTTATTCAAGTTGCCAGTACCATTTTTAACGGAGTCGGCTTTGTAAACTGTGGGACACCATTTGCAATATGCCATCTTAGTGATTACCCCGTCTTCATTCGGTTCAAACTTTGGATCAAAGTAATTTCAACACTCGGAAAAGTTTTTCCTTGGTTTACTTCCATTGTAGAGTTTTTGTTGAGATGAGAATGATTCATAATTTGTAGGTAAAGAAGACATGTCCTCCATTGTTTAGTTTTGTGAAATTAGGGTTTATGGTTTTTAGATGGTTTTTTCTTTGCGTATCACAGAAGGAGAAGGAGAAAAGTAAACCAAGTCACCTAACTTTTTGCATCTTTGAATTCCCACTTAACCAATCGGGTTTGAATTGGTTTTGTCGGTTTTCGGCCCGACCCGACCCGAAACCAAAATTAGAGAAAAATGCAAACCGAAAACCGAGCCGAATGTTTGTCGGTTCAGTTTGGTTCACTCGGTTCAGTCGGTTTTGTCGGTTCGGTTCGGTTTTTATTCGGTTTTGCTCAGCCCTAATATATAATAGTTTGGAAAGGGAGGTTTAGTCCTTCCGCACGTCTAGTTTTGAAACCACAACACCGATACTATTCCTAGTATAATCCTTATGGTGTACTATAAACCGTATTACATTTTAACTCCACCGACTTTCAACAAAGCTCGGCGCTCACACATAAAAGTTACTATTTACGGTATTCTGCCCTCGGAATCCACCCCTAAGAACCCGTGATTCGACTTAACCTATAACTCTAGAAGCCTTCCCCTTGGAAGCTTATCAAACCCCAACTAGATTCCCAATGATCTAGGCTTGATCCCATGGATACAAGACTTCCCCTACAACTTGATTGTATAAAAGATAAATAGTGAACCAAGTCCTAACCTAGCCTAGAGACTTGATTCTAAAGAAAGGGTATGAGAAAGAAGACCCTTGACAAAACACATAAGTTTGGATTAAGCACTTGTGAGGCTCTCTTGCGGAGATGTGTATTCTTCAATAGATGATAGAGGAGAAGATTAAGAACACTTGATGTTTAGACTTAAAAGATTCGAGAAGAGAAAATAGAGGAAAGAATGTTTGCAAAAGATGAGGAATACAAACGCCAAGGGTGGATATCTATAGGCCAAGGATCCTAAAATGTGAAAACATTTTGAGTCTAGCGTGCTGCCCACGCGTCAGCGCGCGAGTTTCCCGAAATTGTTTTTCTTCGGGATCTTGGTGTTTTAAATACCTGCACTTGTTTAACCCCCAATTATACTTCATGCTATGAAATTTCATTCATATGTATGCTCAAGGTTAACCAACTCAAATATCCATTTGATAAAACGTTTGTGAAGTATTAAAAGCATTTTCTTATCTGATAATGAAAAGAAAGAAAAGGATTATTGGAAACGGGTATTTTGAGTATTCCTCAAAATCTAACTAGCTTAGTTGGGATCCAACTAAAGGTTGAAATTGCTAGTTAGGGTATAAGAGAATATCCTTGGAATATTCTTTGCTTGGAGAGAAAGGGGGAAAGATTTGAAATTTGAATTTCAAATTCATTTAGCCACAAGTTGGATAAGAAGGAATGAGTTGTGTATGAGTTGTCATAATGTGACATGATGTGATAGAAGGGAGCCTTTTAATCTTAGTTTGAAATGGGGGGTGGGTGGGTAGGGTGTGTGTGTGTGTGTGCGTGTGTGTGAGTAAGAAGTGGATGTTTGTGAGAGAAGTTATGTTTGTTTAAGATAAGAAGATCAATCCAATGGTTGAGAAGAGAATAAGGGAGTTTGTATTGATGAGGTGGCTTGATCAATGGTAAAATAGAAAGTGTGTTTGTTGTGTTTGTTTGAGAAGCAATCCAAGGGTTGATAAAGGAATAGTGTGTGAACTTGGATTGATGACATGGCTTGATCAAGAGTTAAGATGAAGAAGTGTGTATGTGTATGAAATTTGAATTCAAGGGTTGAGATGAGGAAGTGTGTGTGTGTGTGTGTAATTTGAATTGTAAGAAGAAAAAGGTGAATAGTGAGTATGTGGTAGAGAATGTTTTGAAATGATATGGAAGATTATGGTTGGGAATAAAGGAGACACAAAGGTACATAAGGAAGAGATGTTACAGTACCACAAGTACAAGGATAGTACATTGTGTAAGAGAATGTGAGTTGGCATTTAAGGATAAGGTTTGAGGTTTATTTGGTGAAGGTTTATGTGTATGAAGGTTTGAAGATGAAGATGCAGATAAGGATGAAATCAAAGGATTGATTTAGGTCAGTAAGCACACTGCCAATAAGAGTGGAAAGAGTGGGCATATGTGATTATGGGATTGTTTAGGAAGAAGATGATTGGAGTGTGTGTAGAAGAGATGAAATCACTTGTTGGGTAAGAAAGGTAAACAAGTAATTAGGAAGAATGGGTAGAAGGATTATGTAGATGAAGTGTGGACTTGTATATGTGAGGAATACATGTGAGTTTGTAAAACATTTTTATGGGTAAGGAAGTGAGAAAAGTCAAAGTATGATTAACCTCTAAATACCACAAACTCAATTAGTCATTTAGACTTTAATCCATGATAACCAACAATGGATTTGATCACTAGTCATCTTGATGCAAACATGATAAGTGCTTTGCATCGTAAGTAAAGCATATCTCATAACGAGAAAAGATGCATTTACGCAAAGTGACATTTGACTTAGTTTGACCAATAAGGGAGTAAAACGCGTTACGTAATTAGGAGCAACGTAAATCTGAATTAAGGTCAAATAATTTCTTTTTTTTGATGGTATGTTGAAAATATGATCATACTAAGTTTAGAAAGAACTCTCGGCCTTAATAGAGGCGTTTGATAGAAGATTTGAGTTGGCGTTTTATAGAAAAACAAGTGGATTCATTTTTCCTGCTCTCTAAGTATAAACCTCATTTGGAGTGTTCCTAAATGCTCAAATATCATGTACATACCTTTATTGAAGTTTCCATATGTGTCGGGTAAGAGGAAAGCCGACAATGGTTAAATACGCAAAACGGATTTCGCGTGTAGCGCGTTGGCCACGTGCTGACGCGTGCCAAGCGCGCCGGATGGTGAAATCTAGTTTTGCAGATTTAGGCTACTATTTGTGATTTTACGTTTTGTGAATGTTTATTTGTCATCGTTAAAACATAAAGAAGATCCTAGTTAATGTTGCACCAACATTGTGTTTATGTATTATGAAGTAATGCCCCCGGTTACCTTTATGCTGCCATATTTCAGGGGTGTTAGATTTAGAGACGCACCAATGAAGTGACCATCTTCCCCGCAGTTATAACAACATCGCTTTTGTCTTGAGCTTTTGTCGCCTTTATTCCCGAAACTATTACCGCATCCTTTTCCGAATCTATTAGCACCGTTACCGAATCGATTGACACGCCCGAATCGATTACCCTTACGAAAGTTCCTTGCCATCAGGTTGAATGTTTCGACTTCTTCTTCATCTACTTCTTCATCACTTCCTCCTTGACTTTAACTATCATCACTAGTTTGTTCCCTAGTCACTTTAGCTTTAAGAGCTAAAGACTTGACCTTTTATTTAGTGGTCTTGGAAGCTACACCATCATTTTCCAAGATCATTTCATCGACTTTAAGGTTGCTGATAATGCCTAAATTATACATGTTTTGGCGGCGTTATTTATATATATATTATCATTTCTCGTGAACTTTTGGTACTTAATAGCATGAAATATATGCAGGTTCACTTGAATACATTCTAAGCTTAAAACGATCAAAACACAAGTGTTTATACTCATTGGAAAGCAAGTTAGAAAAAAAAGAAAGGGGTAAAGCAGAAAATACCAAGAATTACACTGCACATTTATATGTGTACGCCGCACTTCCTATCGAGTTTGAGAGAAATAAAGAGAATTAAATGAAGACTGCATTAACTCACCAAGTACGCCGGTTTTATACAAAAGTACGCCGCACTTCTACCCCCTTTTCAGCCTATAAATAGGGGACGAATTTCACATTATTCTCATCATCTCTCATATAATTCATTCTCTCATTCAAAGCCTTTCACACACAAATCTCTCTCAAACATCTTGAGTTGAAGATTGAAGAACGAAGAACACCATCATAGTATTTAGTGAATAAAGGTTGTAGTAAGATTTGATACTTGTAACGGGTAGAGTTTGATCTATATTCTTACTCGGCATAGTATGTTTCTTGTTTTTTCATTTTATTTTGTTATGAACTTCATAGCCATGAGAGGCTAAATCTCTCACGACTACTCGGTGATGTTAATATAATGATTAAGCGTTTGGTATAATTGTGATCTTTTTAATCTTAAGCTTATGTTGAAATCTTATCGTATGTTATCTTATTAACTTTGATTATCAACTTTGATTGTATACTCATAATGGTATAGGTCGAAAGACCCGTTGTGAACTATATAGTTTTAAAGATTTGTTTACGGTCTTTATCGTTTGAAAGGAGAAATTCGCTTACGTTATTTGATAAACAAAATAGATTTGATATAATAGTAACTAGATTATTTGAGTGACACATTTGATCGAATTAACTAGATATAAATCTTAAGTTAAATAAGTTAATTTGTGAAAACGTTTTCTGACGATAAACCCTTTTTATAAGTTAAAGTCCTAAATCTGATATCGTAATTATCACCATTGCTTAAGATTTATATGAAGCTATCCGAGGAGTCATCTTTCTCATTATTGAATCCAGCAGCATTTATTTTTTTATTGTTAAAGTTTATTTTAAACTATGATTATTCGAACACAAATCAAATCCCTGTGGACGACCTGGTCTTACCTAAAATGTTATACTACATACGTGGGTTATACTTTTACCCGTGTGTTTCCACTTAATAACCGGTAATTTCAGTCTTATAAATTTAAAGCTTTTGAAACATATCAAAGTTTTTGGCGCTGCTTACGGTGATTTTAAAGCTGTTCTGTAATCAATTTTTTTAAATAATTTTTAACCACTCTCTTTTTCAAAAATCGCCGTACAGTTTTTTGGCAAACTGAACCAAAACAAATTCTTCCTTGGATGCATACACGTGCTTCCAACTCTAAACTTGTTGAACCACTCCTTGAACCTGAACGAACCCAAAATCGAAGACTTCGTCAACGAAACAGGAGAGTTCCATTCGAACAAAGAAACGAACCACCTACACAACCAAAAGTTGTTTACGCTCCGATTCTTGACATCAACTATTTCCGTCACTTTCTTGATATCCTTGAAAATTACAATCTAATGGATGATGAACCAATATGGGTTGTTTACCGTGTTGTCGCCCGACTCCCGGTTCTACAATCTCCATTCCTGAAACCGTAAACGAATTTGCTATTAAAGGTAACCACTTGACTCTCGTCAAAGGAGACCAATTTGATGGCAGAATTAAAACTGATCCGCACAAACACATTCACGAATTCCTCGGAATATGGGATATGTTTAAATATAGCCACCGAAAATGAAGTCGTCCGCCTAATGATGTTTCCCCTCTCACTCACGGGTGAAGCAAAAACATGGTTGTATGAACTGAACGAATGAACTATCGAAACGTGGGATGAACTTTGCTCCGCCTTTATAAGCCAATTTTTCCCCCAGCTCTTTTCGATCGAATCCTCGGAGAAATTCGAGCCTTTTCTCAACATGAAAATGAAACCTTAATAGAAGCTTGGCTCCGTATGAAGGAAATGCTCATAAATTGCCATGTTCACAATCTATCCAAAGGCAATATCATCAAAATCTTTTATCACGGCCTCAACGAAATGACTCAAGTGGTAAATGTCGCAGCTGGTGATATTTTCCTCTATAAAACACCAAACCAAGCCTATCAACTCCTCGAAGACAAAGTCTTACTCAAACTTGATTGTGCTAAAAGCCAAAAAAATCATCTCTAAAGAAAATTGTTGCTTTCTCCGATGAAGGTGGTAGTAATTCTGATACTGACAAAATTATGGCACGAATGGATGCCGTAACCATAAAAATGGATTCTCGGTACAAAGAATTCCAATCTCATTCAAAACAACCAAACCTCAATCATAATGATGATGACAAACCTCTGTCTCCGAAAGAAGAAGCCAAATTCATGCAAACCTTTCATCC